>OZ030025.1:2427500-2507500 GCA_964023405.1 Apodemus agrarius
CCCATCCTCCCCCCCAAGGCGCTGCACCTGCTCACCCAGCCCTTCTAAACATTATTGCAAGTTCACTAGTCTCTCCAGGTAACCCGCTGCTGATTACTACACCTAAACAATGTCTATGCCGGGGCACTAAACACAGCTGGGTAATTACACACTGTTACCAAATAAAACAAAAAAATAGGGGCTGGAGAGATGGCTCAGCAGGTAAGAACAACACACTCTCTGGGAAAGGACAGGGGCTCAGGTCCCAGCATCCCATACTGCGGCTCACAACCCTCGGTAACTAACCCAACATCCTCTCCTGGATTCCAGGAACACTAGGCAATCACATGATGCACAGACATACACGCAAGCAAAACACACATGCACATAAAAATAAATTTTTAAAAAGAAGAAACAGAAGAATAAAAACAATGCAGGGCCTCCTGATCTGGCTGGTTGTAACGCTGGCCTGTTGTGTGCATGCTCTAGCCCCTGGGTCAGGCTTATAGAAATTAGCATTTTAAAGTGTTTATAAAATGCTAATGTGGTAAAAATTTAAAACTGTTCATTAAAGTCTTTTAGGAGTTGATACACAGTAAAGCACCAAAGAATTGAACTGGTTTTCTTTTAAATCAAGGCTGGAGAGACGGCTCAGTGGTTTAGAGTACTTGCTACTCTTGCCAGAAGGATCCACGTTCAAGGGATTCTCAGGACCCACATAGAGCAACTCACAAACGCCTGGAACAGCTCTGACTCCAAGGGATCTGGTGCCCTCTTGTGGACATCAGCAGCACCTGCATTTGTGTGCACAGACATACACAACATTAAAAAAATACATCTTTTAAATAAAAATAAATATTTTATTTAATTAAATAAATATATACATTTTCAAGAACTCAGTCGGGAAAGATCTGCACCACCCAGGAAGACTGGCTGCTGCACTCGCTCTGGTGTCTGGACACTCCCACATTCTTGGTTCTTGGAGTTTTTTTGTTGTTGTTGTTGTTGTTGTTGTTGTTTTTACAAATGTATCAGGATACAGATGTACCTCTTGGGATCTCAGAGGCTCTCGGCTCCCTGTCCAGTGCACAGTAGCTTGCTTCCACTCACACTTCACGCTCCTGTCCAGAGCTGAGCAAGATGCAGTCCACACATTTTGGACCACGATGTAGTTTTCAGAAGTGTCTTCTCTACAGTTTTGTCTGGTCCTCTCCTGATTTTTTTCTTCCAGAAATCTAAAACTCACCAGCCTTCTGCTAATATTGTCGCTGTGCCTTTTGCTCTGGGGGCCAATGAGTCCTAATATGTCACGTGTCCCCCCCCCTTTTTTTTTTTTTTTTTGGTTTGGTCTTTCCGAGACAGGGTTTCTCTGTGTAGCCCTGGCTGTCCTGGGACTCACTTTGTAGACCAGGCTGGCCTCGAACTCAGAAATCGGCCTGCCTCTGCCTCCCAAGTGCTGGGATTAAAGGCGTGAGCCACCACACCCGGCTAACGTGTCCTCTTCTATAGGCCAGAGTCCAACAGAAAGACTCTTGAGATCTTGAGATCTGAGACTCTCTAATGGCTTGGGTTTGAGTGCCTCCTCATCTGCATTACTCTGTGAAGTCAACATTGTTTCTTTTGTTTTTAGATTTTTGCATTTACTTTTTTATTTTCGTGCACGAGAGGCAGGCATGTGCACATGACTGCAGGCTCCTGTGTAGGCCAAAAGAGGGTGCTGTATCCCTTGGAGTTGGGGTTATAGGTGGTTGTGAGCCACCTAACATGGGTGCAGCAAAGCAAACCTAGGTCATCTGGAAGAGCGGTAAGCTCTCTTTGCCACAGAGCCAACTTTTCATTGCACTTTCTAGACCGCTGGATTCAGATTAGTCTTCAAATATGAGAAAACATAAATGAGGCTCCTAAGTTCAGAAGTCCTCCATCAGATGCCTGCCAGACACCTGCCAGAACTCGGTGTCCTGCTGAGGTCTGAGTGAAACATGAGAGGCAGACGCCCCATCTGAGGCTGCTCCAGAAGGCAGGTGTCTTGGCTGTTGGTTGAATACCCCATGCCTGGAGGGACATACTCTTCAGCTGAGAGAAATTCTGGAATAAATCTGTTCCTGTCAACACTCTCGGCAGTATAGGAAATAGATTGGTCCTGAAGGACATGGGTGGCACACTAGCTATTTGGGACAATTACAAAGACCAAAGACCAACAAGTCCTTCTGGGGAGGGACTTGTTGACCAAACTAAAGGCTCAGATCCAGTTCACCCCGGAGGGACCAGAAGTCACCTGGGGAAAGGCCCCTATAACATGCTTAGTTCTAAGTCTAGAAGAAGAATATCGCCTCCATGAACCCAAGACTGGGGTTTTGCCCCCTAAAGAGTGGCTGACAGCTTTTCCAGAGCTTGGTTTGTTGTTTTTGATTTTTTTGTTTTTGTTTTTGTTTTCCGAGACAGGGTTTTTCTGTATAGCTCCAGCTGTCTTGGAACTCACTCTGTAGACCAGGCTGGCCTCAAAACTCAGAAATCCACCTGCCTCTGCCTCCCAAGTGCTGGGATTACAGGTGTGCACCACCACGCCCGGCTTGTTTTTGGTTTTTCAAGACAGGGCTTCTCTGTGTAGCCCCAGCTGCCTGGAACTCACTCTGTAGACCAGGCTGGCCTTGAACTAAGAGATCCATCTGGCTCTGCCTCTGCCTTCACCTCCACCTCTGCCTCCGGAGTGCTGGGAATAAAGGTATGTATGGCCATGGCTGCTGCTGCCACCACTATCACAGCCTGGAAGAGTGTGGTTTATTTAATGGTTTATCCAACTTGAGTCTTCATTTTTCCTGTTACTCAAAGGTCCATACCAAGTACAGGGTTTGCCCAACACTGTCTCTTGTCTGCAATCCAGGCTGTTTTCAGCTTCCCACTCTGACCTTCTTTTTTTTTTTTTTTTTTTTTTTTTGGTTTTTCGAGACAGGGTTTCTCTGTGTAGTCCTGGCTGTCCTGGAACTCACTCTGTAGACCAGGCTGGTCTCGAACTCAGAAATCCGCCTGCCTCTGCCTCCCAAGTGCTGGGATTAAAGGCGTGCGCCACCACGCCCGGCCCCACTCTGACCTTCTACACAGCACGTTTTTACCCTCCTCACCTAGAGAACTGCTGCTTTGGGCTCAGAGGTAGAGCACGCACCCAGTGTGGGGCCAAGGCTCCAGGTTCCATCCTGAGCGTGGGGGCAGTAGGGTGGGAAAGATGGTCATTATCGGGAGAAAGTCCAGACCTTCCCTTCACTTGCTAAGCAGGAGACTGCATAAATAGAGAAAAAAAGTTAGAGGCTGAGGAATCCCCAAGACAAATACCAACTGAAATACAGTCTGCTTCCAGACCTTTCCTAAGATATAGCAGGACATTACTAGTCCATCCTATACCAACCTGGCCTCAAACTCACAGAGATCCACCTGCCTCTGTATCCTGGGTGTTGGGATTAAAGATGTGGGCCACCACACTCAGCCAATTCTATAACTCTTTAAGGGGGATAAAAGTAAACATAATATGAAAAAATTCATTTCAAGATTGGCAGATGTTAAAATTGCTGAAGCTATCTATATAGCACCATATTTTCATAATGTTGGGTAAGTTTAATATAATTTAAATTATAATTTAAATATATTATGTAGAAATATATATAATTTAAACTAATATATAATTTAAACATATATATGTGTATACACCCATACACACACATAATTCATAATTTTATTAGCGCAGCCTCAGTGGAAAAGAATATTAAAAATTTAGAGCCTGAGGGATTCCTAAGACAAATATGAACTGAAATACAGTCTGTTTCCAGAACTTTCCTAAGATATAGTGAGACATTTGCAGGGAGGGCCTTGGCTGGGATGGGAGAGGCGACATCTCACACTTTAAACGGCCTACAGCGCCACCTGGTGGTAAAGCAGAAGATAGCATGATACTGTGCTCAAAGGTTTTCAAACCATGGATCATGTAACTGAATGTGGAAGCCATGAACATTTTCAAAAATAAAAGAGTTCTGAATGTACAGCTCCCGCCAAATAAAGTCAAAATCAGAGACGTGATGAGTCTGGGGTGTTTCTAGCCCGTGCTTCCTGCTGCAGCTCTGTGGCAGCCTTGATTGTGAATACACCAGACACATGCAACCTGCAACACCACAAACGCTGCCCAAAAGACCTCGGCTCAGTTCTTGGCTTTTTAATGTGACCAACTGCAGCGTTTTTACTGTGTAGATGTTTTCTGCTCTTACAGAAACATGATAGTTAAATGATGGAAAACAAAGATTTAAGATTTCCTTGTTGCCGGCAGTGGTGGCACACGCCTTTAATCCCAGCACTTGGGAGACAGGGGCAGGTGGATTTCTGAGTTCAAGGCCAGCCTGGTCTACAGAGTGAGTTCCAGGACAGCCAGGGCTACACAGAGAAACCCTGTCTCGAAAAACAAGGGGGGGGGAGAAATTTGTTACTATCAATAAATGTTTGACTTTAAAGACCTGTTTTACATACATAACAAACTCAGGATGACATAAACATTTCTCAGGCGGGCAAACAGACAGACATGACCGACAGGATACAACACAGACACACACAGTTCACACATCAGACAGACGCACAAGGGGACAGACACACAGACGCAGGGACCCATCACAAGGCAGCTTTCAGGCTTGCACAGATTCAGACTCATGCAGTCGACAGACAGAGGACAGCACAGAGGCACAGGGAGCATGGAGCAGAGAACTCAACCCAGACTCTCTCTTGGTTAAACCACCCCAAAGGGAAATGCTTTTCTTTCTTTCCTTGATGTGACACCACTGATGGTCGCTTGGACTTAATCACTAACGTGTTATAATCTGTGCACACAGTGGTATGAGAACACAGACTCCCACAACTGATCCGCACTCCACGGCACATGCTTGCACAAACACAGACACCATCCATCCATCACTGCACATATACAGACACAATCAACACAATTCTAAGCTTTTAAATGCTAGTCAGACGGGCCAGGCAGTGGTGGCGCACGCCTTTAATCCCAGCACTTGGGAGGCAGAGGCAGGCGGATTTCTGGGTTCGAGGCCGGCCTGGTCTACTGAGTGAGTTCCAGGACAGCCGGAACTACACAGAGAAACCCTGTCTCGAAAAACCAAAAACAAAAAACAAAAAAACAAATAAATGCTAGTCAGACACTATTGTGGATGCCAACAAGCACTTGCTGACAGGAGCCTGATGTAACTGTCTCCTGAGAGGCTTCACTAGTGCCTGACAAATACAGAGGTGAATACTCTCAGCCAACCATTGGACTGAGCACAAAGTCTCCAATGGAGGAGTTAGAGAAAGGACCAATCAGCTGAAGGAGTTTGCAGCCCAAGAGGAAGAACAACAATATGAACCAACTAGTATCCCCAGAGCTCCCAGGGACTAAACCACAACCAAAGAGTACACATGGAGGGACCCACAGCTCCAGATGCATATGTAGCAGAGGATGGCCTTGTCAGTCATCAATGGGAGGAGAGGCCATTGGTCTTGAGAAGGCTTGATGATCCAGTGTAGGGGAATGCCAGGACAGGGAAGCAGGAGTGGGTGGGCTGGTGAATAGGGAAGGGGGATGGTATAGGGAGTTTTCAGAGGGGAAACCAGGAAAGGAGATAACATTTAAAACATAAATAAAGAAAATATCTAATAATAATAAAAAATGTTAGGTCATTAAATTCTGTGGGGAAAAGCCCATTATAATATGTTCACCCACTGCCATGGCTGCTACCTAGCCAATGAGCAGACCGCGTCCTGACAACATGGCACGCCGGATGTATCTCACGTGACACTTTGCTAAATCCAATATGCGAACGTCACTAAAAGACAACCACTGCACAAGTCCACTGATATTATGTATTTGAGAGCAGAAGCTCAAAGAGCCAGAGAGTAGATTGACAATCACTAAGCACTGTGCCCAGGGGGTAAGTGTTATACTTTAGTAGGTACAGAGCTTGTTTGGGGTGGTGGAGAACTTTGTAAACAGTCAGTGGTGGCGGCTGCTTGGCCCTTTGGGGTATAACCCATGCCACTGAATTATACATGTAAAAGGTTCAAATGACAACTTTCACACTCGATATACATATGAAGCCACGACATAAATCCTTTTCTTTTAAATGTATGACTGCTATAGCTGCATGTACACCTGCAGGCCAGAAGAGGGTACAGATCTCATTACAGATGGTTGTGAGCCACCATGTGGTTACTGAGAATTGAACTCAGGACCTCAGGAAGAGCAGCCAGTGCTCTTAACCGCTGAGCCATCTCTCCAGCCTAATATAAGAAATCTTAATGGCCTTGCCTTCTAAACAATTTTAAAAGTCAAAATAAAAGAACAACATTATATAAGATGTAACTTGTGAACTTCCCTGGTGTGGCCTACGCAGTGGCTGCCATCTCCTACATGGCATCCTAGCTCCTCTCAGACCCTCTGGGAAACCCCAAGGTCATCAAAAAGAGGACCAAGAAGTTCATCCAGCACCAGCCGTACCAGAATGTCAAAATTAGGCAAAGCTGATGGAAATCCAGAGTTACAGACGCACATATTCTATTGGCAACTGTCATTTCACAATTTGCCACTAGAGGGCAGGCTTTGGGTACCACGGTGCCCTCTTCTACAGGGAGAGCCTGCCCTCTAGTGGCAAAACTCAGAATGACAAGTACATTTCACCACACCCTCTTACCGAATTGCAGTGAGAAAAATTAATGATTGTAGCCTTGGCAATGACGCTGTGTCTCACGACTCATAATTTCATATCTGGGGGAGAGGGGGAAGTAATGTGATCTATTCCTGCTCTAGATATTATTAAAGGTGGAGGCAGCTTGTCCCATCAGCCACCAACCAACAGCTACAAGAGTATCCATGCCTGCTTGGACCCTTGCCTGCTCTGGGTCCTTCTGCCTTGGGGTTTGGCTCCTTAGCGCCGTCTCTTTTCCTTCTCTCCCCTGGAAAGCTCACTCATCACACATGAGTTTGCCTTCTGAGGCCTAAGGGCTGCACTGTATGAGCAAGCCTGTCCTGCAGGGGGGTGGAGCCGTTCAAGACGCTCATTCCAGAACACCCAGAAAAGAGACTAAGTCAAACTCAAGATTGTTGCTGGGTTTCCAGCACCTGGCCACTTAGCTACCAAGGTAAAATATTCTTGTCCATTGTCTGAGGTACAAGCTACCTAGGAAAGGCCAACTGCCAATCAGACCCCCACCCACCCAGTGATGACCAGGAAGTGGGAGAGGTGGATCTTTGGGGGACATTTCAACCAGGTCATAGTAAAACCCAGGCCTGCAAAAGAGTGCAGGATCGTTTACATGAGCCTTGCTTTGAAATCGAAAGCCAGTGCGATAGGGCGCTAAGCATCTTCCGCGTTGGTATTGGGTGGCTTCATCCCAACAGCCATATTGCGTTGGGAGCTCTGACTATCCCCATTTCACAGATAAGGAAACTGAGGTGGAGGGAGCTTATGCCGGGCCCATTAGTTACATTGGCCAGAGCTGTAATTATCCAATGTCATGAGAACGGCAGCATAAACGTGGAGAGGTGACCAGGGGTCAGGAGGATCGCCTGTGAGTCACCTGCAGACGCACGGGTTTGTCTGTTTGGTTGTTCTGGTCTCATTGTAAGCCGCCCTTCGCGGCCCTTGAAAGAGAACAAAGAAGTCAAAAAGTTCTGGAGAACTTCCCCCGCCAGAGTAATCACCGGAACGCTCGAGAAAGGACTCTCACAAGAGACCAGATGTAGGGGCGCCCCGTTCCCAGGAGCCAGTTCCCAGGACCTCTCTGCCTCGCCCTACCTTCAAGCCTCTGGGTAGACTGAGGGGCAGGGCCGTCCTGGGGTCTGGATGCCTTTATTCGACCTGCTGTTCACTGTGTGCTCCCTCCAGCCCGCCCATAGCCGAGGACGTGGGCCCGCCCTTGCTCTCATGTGGTCAGGAGTTATTTGAAGTTTTAGCAAAACTATTTAAGTTAATATACGCATGCGTGTTCAGGTGCGCATGCGCGTGAAGGTCAGAGGGCAGCCTCACGTACTACTGATCCACCTTGTATTAAGAGACAAGGTCTAACCCAGTCTCAAAAGAATACCCATGGTATGCAGTCACTGATAAGTGGATATTAGCCTAGAATCTTGGAACACCAAAGACACAATTCACATACCAAATGATGTCTGACAAGAAGAAAGGAGTGGACACTGGGGCTGGAAAGGATCAAAGCATCAGTGTAGGGGAATACAAGAACAGGGAAGGCCGGGCGTGGTGGCGCACGCCTTTAATCCCAGCACTTGGGAGGCAGAGGCAGGCGGATTTCTGAGTTCGAGGCCAGCCTGGTCTCCAAAGTGAGTTCCAGGACAGCCAGGGCTACACAGAGAAACCCTGTCTCAAAAAAAAACAGAAAAAAAAAAAAAAAAAAACAAGAACAGGGAAGAGGGAAGGGGTGGAAGAGGGAGCAGGGGGAGGGAAAAGGGCATGTGGGACCTTTGGGGGGTGGGGAACCAGAAAAAGGGAAATGAATTGTAAATATAGAATATATCCAATAAAAAAAAAAGAAGACCCAATTAAAAACAAAGAGAGAGAGACAAGGTCTCTCACTAGGGCCTGGAGCAGGCTGGCCAGCCAGTGAGCCCCAAGAACCCCCACTGTCTCCTCCTCTCCAGCACTGGGGGTTATAACTGTTCTCCACCATACCCAGCTTTTAAAAAATATTTATTATTGGGACTGGAGAGATAGCTCAGTGGTTAAGAGCACTGACTGCTCTTCTGAAGGTCCTGAATTCAAATCCCAGAAACCACATATTGGCTCACAACCATCCATATTAGAATCTGACGCCCTCTTCTTGAATGTCTTAAAAACAGCTACCATGTACTCATATAAATATAATAAATAAATCTTTTAAAAAGTATTTTTGGAGGCTGGAGGGATGGCTCAGCGGTTGAGGGCACTGACTGCTCTTCCAGAGGTCCTGAGTTCAATTCCCAGCAACCACATGGTGGCTCACAACCATCTGTAATGGGACCTGATGCTCTCTTCTGGTGTGCCTGAAGATACCGACAGTGCACTCACATGCTTAAAAACTAACTAAATAATTCTAATATTTCACAAACTAAATTAATAATTCTTTAAAAAATATTTATTTTTATTTTATGTGTAAAAATGAAAATGCGTGTACATGTACTAGGTTTATGCGTGGTGCCCGAGGAGGTTAGAAAAGGGCATTGGAGCCGGGCGGTGTTGGCGCATGCCTTTAATCCCAGCACTTGGGAGGCAGAGGCAGGCGGATTTCTGAGTTCGAGGCCAGTCTGGTCTACAGAGTGAGTTCCAGGACAGCCAGGGCTACACAAAGAGAAACCCTGTCTCGGAAAAAAAAAGAAAAGAAAAGAAAAGAAAAGAAAAGAAAAGAAAAGAAAAGAAAAGAAAAGGGCATTGGATCCCTGGAACTGAAGTTAAGGATGGTTGTAGGCTGCCAAGCTGGTGCTGGAAACCAAACTGAGGCTCCCTTTGCAACAACAGCGGTGTTCTCAACTGCTGAGCCACCTCTCCAGCCCCACACCAGCTTTTTAATGCACATGCTAGCGATCAAACTCAGGTCGCCACGCCCGAAGGCAGCGCCTGACCCACGGACCGTCTTACCAGCTCTCTAATACTTTTTTTGTTTGTTTGTTTGTTTGTTTGTTTTGTTTTTCGAGACAGGGTTTCTCTGTGTAGCCCTGGCTGTCCTGGAACTCACTCTGTAGACCAGGCTGGCCTCGAACTCAGAAATCCGCCTGCCTCTGCCTCCCAAGTGCTGGGATTACAGGCGTGCGTCACCACCGCCCGGCTGCTCTAATACTTTTTAAAGCACCACAGACAATTCAGTTTAAGTTTTCTTCTGAAGCAAGCTTCTCCTCTGTCTATTCCTGACCTCGTACTCCCCTAAGGCTCCCCAGATTTTGTGAACACCCTCCGGAACTAGAATCTAGTAGGTGGATGGACCATTTATGAGACAGAGGTAGAGGTGGGTGGATGGGGAGAGCGGGGTACACAGTCACGCCGGCTTTAAGGGCAGGTCATTAGGTAGGTCAGCAGGCAGGTCAGTGGGCGGGTGCCTGCACCGTTTATAAACTTATTTGGCTCAGCGAACATTTTGAGTGTCGTGCCTGACAGCCGTGCCTACCCAGGGTGAGGGTAAGGAGGAAAATCAGCCCAGCCCAGCCCAGCCCAGAGCATCAGGTCTGACCTCTAGTGTGTGCTCGCTCCGGGCCGGCAGCCAGCTAGCCTTGAGGCATGGAATGTCTGGCTTAGAGGGCTGGAGGTGACAGGGCCTGCCCGTGTGAGACAATTAGGAGACTAAGCACCAGGCAGGAGGCCACGAGGATCCCCATGTGAGAAAGAAGGGCATAAACAGGAAACAAATTTAATAATTAAACAAAGGTACCTCCCTCGTGCGCGCCGGGCCAGGCCCTAAAGAAACACCCGAGGAGTCACTTCCTCCCGCAAAGCTGGAGTCGGGCCCTGGCAAGCTTCAGGCATCTCAGCTGTCCTGAGCGCACACAGTGCCCTTTCCTTTCTGAGGCTCCGCGAGCGTCCAGTTGCCCCTGCTCGCTGCTCGCTCACCCTCACTTCCTCCCTCCCAGCCCCTTCAGCATTTCAAAGGGTAAACGTGGGCCTGGAAGACAGCTCAGCAGGGGAGGATGCGGGGTGCAGAGGCCGCAGGTCAGTTGCTGCATAGACATATACAATATTTTTTTTAAAAAGATTTTTGAGACCAAGTCTCACTATGTAGCATCAACTGGCCCAGAACTCATAGGGATCCAGCTGCACCTGTCTCCCAAGTGCTAGGATTAAAAATGTGCACCGTCAGCCGGGTGTGGTGTCGCACGCCTGTAATCCCAGCACTTAGGAGGCAAAGGCAGGTGGATTTCTAAGTTCGAGGCCAGCCTGGTCTACAAAGTGAGTTCCAGGACAGCCAGAGCTACACAAAGAAACCCTGTCTCGGAAAACAAAACAAAAAAACAACAACAAAAAAATGTGCACCGTTGTACCTAGTAAAAAATTTAAAGAACGCACACACACACACACACACACACACACATATAAGAATTACATATTCTTTATATATTATATATTACATATCTCATATCACACATTACACATTACATATTATGTGCCATATGTATCATATATTATATATTAAATTATATATATATATATGTACACACATATATGCTACATAAATGAGCATTGGGAAGTAGAGGCAGGAGGACTAAGAGTTCCAGGCTCTTCCCAGCTACACAGCTAGTAGAAAGCCTGGGCTACATGATAGATGCCTCAAAAACAAAAACAAAGCAATTAAGTAAGATACAATGTATATAAGTCAGCAAATTCGGTAATTTGATATCATTTGTCTGCCCTTAAAGGTAGTCAACAGATGAATTAATTAGTTCTTCCTATTTCCAAAGCTGGACACCAAACTCAAGGCCCCATTGCGTGGCAGGCCAGTGCCCTGTTGCTGGGCTACGACCTTATTTCCCAGGAGAAAAGCATCTTACCACCAGCTCTCATCTGGGTGCCAGCACCTTGTCTATGGTTCAAATCCTGGTCTCTACTTAAGGAGATGATGTTCTCATGGGCCAGAGGGATAGCTCAGTTAGGACTCCAGGATGGGGTTTCAGTTCCCAGCACCCACAGGTGGCTCACAACCATCAGTAACTCCACTTTCAAGGGATCTGGAACCCTCTTCTGACCTCAGTGCGCACCTGCACAGTGCAGTACATACACATACATGCAGGCCAAACACTCAAACATGTAAACTAAAAGTTTTTTTTTCTGGATAAAAAAAGTCTGAACTAAAGATAAATCTTAAAAACAGAAGGGAGAGAGGAGGGGAGGGAGGGGGAATAGAAAGAGAGAGAGGAAGAGTAGGAGAGAGGGGGAGAAAGAAAAAGAGGAAAAGAGAGAGGGAGAGAGGGAGGAGAGAGGAAGAGAGAAGGAGAGAGAGGGAGAGAGGGAGGAAGAAAAGAAGGGAGAAAGAGAGAGGGACGAAAAGAAGGGAGAAAGAGGGACGGAGGGAAGGAGAGAGAGAGAGAGAGAGAGAGATGCTTTAGAATACGAAGCTCGGGCAATAGCTGGTTTTACCAGTCAGGGAACATCAGGACAGGACTGGAATAGTCTGTCATCTCCAGAAAGCAAAGGTGTTTTCAAGAACACCAAAGAAAGCTCTGGAAAGAACAACTGGTCTGCAAGAATCTGCCATTATTCAAGTGGGGACATGTAAGCACAGAACCTGAGAGGCAGGAATGGACCTCCCAGAGGCTGCGGAACCCCTGATAGTCACCCGGCCCTGCTCATACAAAGGCCACATAGTATCAACCCTACAATATAAAGTGTAACTTTCTGAACGGCTGTGAACAGTAAAGCACCTGGAGCAGTCTGTCTTCTCTGTTAATTGTGTGCAGTAAGCAGAGGGGTCAGCTGAAAACCTACAGGGAAAGCAAGTAGCCCTGCTGCTGGTGTGAACTCCCATTGAATGAGGCTCCCTGGCAGAGGCTGAGAGATGGCTCTGTGGTTAGGAGCACGGGCTGCTTTTGCAGAGGACCCAGGTTCAGTTCCCAGCGCCCACTTGGTAGCTCACAACTGAATGGAACTCTTCTGACCTTGGGCATGCAAGTGGTTCACAGAATACTCATACAGGTAAGATAAACAAATCTAACAAAGTAATTTTTTAAAAAAAGATGTCTGACAAATAATGTCATGGAAAGCAAAAAGGGAAGAGAAGGCGGCTTCAATAACAGATGCCCAGATGATGAATTCATACCAAAAAATCACTGAAAGGGAGAGTTACCCATGCCAACTCAACCCCTTACTTCCTACAATATTAAACAATTATATTTACAGCAAAATACAAACAAGAAATGTATGTTTAATAATGCTAATTGGTCAAGTCAACTTTTTGAAAGGGGAAATGGATTATGTAATATAGTCAATGGAGACTTTTAAATTAAAAATATTTTCACGCTGGGTGGTGGTGGCGCACACCTTTAATCCCAGCACTTGGGAGGTGGAGGCAGGCAGATTTCTGAGTTCGAGGCCAGCCTGGTCTACAAAGTGAGTTCCAGGACAGCCAGGACTACACAGAGAAACCTTGTCTCGAAAAAAAAAACAAAAACAAAAACAAAAATATTTTTACGTGGGCCTGGAGAGATGGCTCAGCAGTTAAGAGCACCGACTGCTCTTCCAAGGTCTTGAGTTCAGATTCCAGCAACCACATGGTGGCTCACAACCATCTGTAATGTGATCGGATGCCCTCTTCTGGTGTGTCTGAAGACAGCTACAATGTACTCATATAAATAAAATAAATAAATCTTTTTTTAAAAAAGAGTTCTATATCCAAATAAAGTCATATGCTGATAAAAAAAAGTCACATGCTGATAAAAAAAAAAAGAAGAGCTGGGCATGGTTGCGCACGCCTATAATCCCAGCACTTGGGAGGCAGAGGCAGGCAGATTTCTGAGTTCGAGGCCAGCCTGGTCTACAGAGTGAGTTCCAGGACAGCCAGGACTACACAGAGAAACCCTGTCTCGAAAAAACCAAAAGAAGAAGAAGAAGAAGAAGAAGAAGAAGAAGAAGAAGAAGAAGAAGAAGAAGAAGAAATGCTTCAGATAGATCAATTCACAAGGACAGAAAGCAGGTAGCCCTGACCTGGCAGGGGGGGCAGGGCAAGGGCTCCCTCGGAGGGCCTGGGCAGGTAACAGTGAGTTAAAGACCTCACAGCGTCCCAAACCTGTCTTGTACCCCTTGGTCTGCACACTGGCGTTCCTCTCTCGAGGAGAGGCCACAGGAAGGGTGGTCTTCTCAGCGCACACGGGGGTGTAGCACCACCTTCAGGGTCAGATGCCCTCTCTCTCTCCACCCTATACGGACTGTGAACTGAATGTCTCCAGGCTTCCTCAATTCCCAACTGTCTAGTGATTCCCTTCGTACAGGTAAAGGAACTGTGGCCCTGATAGCCAGTGTCAGGTCACCGACACCAGCGGTCGGTCGCGTTGAATGCCGACACACCGGACGGCAACCAGCACGGAGGTGTCACAGAGTCACTAACCACTCCACGGGGTTGGTAGTCCTCCTTCCTCCTTCCTCCGTTATCACCTGGCTCTCTCAAGCCAGCAGGCCGGGCTTGGTGTTGCCTCTCTGTAGACCTACTCTGTTCCCTACCTCAGCTGAGAGGATACTTTATGTCTGCTTCCGTCTGCTGGTCGACATTTTCCTTTTTCCTTTCAAGACGGTTGTTAAAAACAAAAACAAAAAACTGGAGGGCCCTCAGGAATGTTTGTCAGGGCACAGGTACGCATTGTCTTGGTCACGAAGGATTGGGGAAGGCAGGTGGATACCGGAGCTCCGGGTCCTATGGTGGATAACAGGGGCTCTGGGTCCCACTTAAACTATACAACTCAGGGAGTTTGGGTGTGCTCAGGGATTGGCAAATAGGCAAGTCTGGGGCATTCTATTGGTTGATGATGGATGTGGGTGGGCGGTACCACTCCCGACCAGGTGGTCCTGGGTAGCTTAAGAAATTGAGCTGAGTCAGAAAGCGCAAGCTAGTGAGCAGCCATCCTCCATGGTCTCCGCTTCAGTCCCTGCCCTGACTTCCCTCCGTGATGGGCTGTGATGTGAAAATATAAAACCAAATAAACTGACTGTAACTCCAGCTCCTGGGGATCCAGCGCCCTCTTCTGGTCTCCTCGGGTACTGCATACCTGTGGTACACATACACTCATATAAACAAAACACTCACATTCATAAAAATAATCATGGGCTGGAGAGATGGCTCAGCGGTTAAGAGCACCGACTGCTCTTCCAAAGATCCTGAGTTCAAATCCCAGCAACCACATGGTGGCTCACAACCATCTGTAAGAGATCTGATACGCTCTTCTGGTGTGTCTGAAGACAGTGACAGTGTACTTACATATAATAAATAAATAAATCTTTAAAAAAATAATCATAGTGCACACACAAAAAGGAAAACACTCATATACACAAAGATAATTTTTTATCGGCACTCTGACCACACCCACTCAGCCCTCCCCCATTGCGTTCCCAGCTCCTGAGAGTCATCGGCGGCACCGGCCAAGGCAACCTCACCCCGTGCTCAGGGTTGCCTGTGTGCAAGCCCTCACCCTGACCCTGTCTGGGGCTGTTTCCCCTGCACAAGGGGCACTGCCATGCCTTCTAGGGGGGTGGGAAGATTAGTTGGAAGGATTCGAGTACACACCTTGCCCACGATGTAACACACACGGTAAAAGTTAGCTGGTATTTCTGCTAATGGCACTGTGCCTGAACACTCCCCGGATGGATGACCTTGGAGTCACTGTCTCTGTCATCCCTGACTGTGTGAGTTGCTTCATGTCCCTGACTCTGTTTCTCTGTTGGAGAAAAAAAAAAAAAACAAAACAAAACAAAACAAAAAACACCTTAAAGTACTTTGGTCACAGGTAATAACGAGGATGACATGGTGAGAAACGCAGAACCTTGCACAGACGGAGAACAGTCTCAAGAGCTCTGGGCGGGACGTGGCAGCCGTTCAGAGAAGACTCGGCACAGCCCAGTGGTTGAAGGATTGAGTAGAAGAACCAGAAGCCTGGAGCCTTGGTGTTGGGCAGGGCTCTCTAACTCACCTGAGACAGCCAGCGTACAGACAAGAGTTTTGTCTGAGCTCACGGTTGCCCCTGTTATTTGGGGGGGGGGCTGTGGTGAGAGACAGCTCATCAGGCAGGAGAACACTATGGAAATAAACCACCTCACCTCATGGAAAACCAGGGAGCAAAGAGAAAAAGAGGCCGGAGTCCTGTGATCGCGTCTAACACCACTTCTCTTCTGTGACCCAATGCCCTCCCTCGTAGGCCCCACCTCTTAAAGCTTCCAGTGCCTGCTGAGGGTGCCAGGCTAGAGAGCAAACTGAAGAACACGGGCCCGTGGGGATCACCTCAGCTCCGCGCTGCCTGTGGGTGGATGAGTGGGTAAATGTGTGGCTAGACGGTGGGTGGATGGGTTGGACTGTCAGACAGGCAGCGAAAGGATTTGCCTGCTCGTTTGGTGTACGTTCAGGGCTTGCCCTCGTCCAGACTGCTCTGGAAGCACAACAGTGAACACACGCGTTCCTTATCTCGCTGGTACAAATATAATAAGTCTGTGAGATGGACACATAACTTAAAAATGCATCTAGGAGGGGCTGGAGAGATGGCTCCGCGGCTAAGAGCACTGACTGCTCTTCCAGAGGTCCTGAGTTCAAATCCCAGCAAACACATGGTGGCTCACAATCATATGTAATGGGATTCAATGCCCTCCTCTGGTGTGTCAAAGGAAGAAAGCTACAGTGTACTCACATACATTAAATAAATCTTTTTGTTTGTTTAATGCATATAGGAGTGACTGTAGTATGGTGGGCAACTAGAGAGAGAAATGAGCTTGCAAGCCTGATATGACCTTGGGCCTGTGGGAAAGAGAAGCTAAAAACAGTCTCCTCCTCTTTCCCTAGAACTGAGAAAAGTCAGGAGTCCAAGGAGCGGAGAGAGGCGCGTGAGGAGGTTGAGGAGACAGAGAAGTGTGGTTGGTTAGGGGAAACATGGCTTATGAGGAAATGTCACAGCACGGAATTCTCCCCAGAGACACCAGGAGAGCACGCCCCATTCCCAACCCTTGGGCTTCACCTGCTCCTCTTTTACAAGTGGCCCGGCCTCCTGATCTGGGGTGATGCCAGGCTGTACAGACGGTTGGTACACACACCTGGACCACTGAGAGCCAGGACAGTGGAGCAAATGCAGCCCCGTCTGTCCCGGCTGACTTTTGTCTTCACCTCTGTAGACACACCCCCTGCTGCCCGCACCCCCATCCTGTGCCAGGATGCCGAGCTCCTCAGGAAACCAGAGGGTGGAGGGGAGACCACAGCTCAAGCAAAGGAAGGGGCTGTGTGAGCCGGTGAGAACAAGGCGGCAAAGGGGCGGTGGCGCTGCTGGCCGCGAGGCCCAGCCTTCTCTTTTCTCTCCTCCTTTATCAAGGCTGCTGTTCATTGGGCAGATGTTCAAAATCTGTGACTCTGCGCAGAAAGCGCTAAGTGGTGCGTGGGAGGGAGGAGATCGACGCACCCTCCGTTTTCAAGCAGCTTGACCGTCGGGGAATAAAAGGTAAGTGTAGGCCACAAGACCTCCCCTGGCCCTGTGTTCCGTGAATGGAAAAGCATTTGTCCCTCCTGGCCTGGTGCCAGCTTGGTGCACCCCCTCGCTCCCTCCCTCCTGCCACAGGTGAACTCTCAACTCTGCCTATAATCCTTCCTCCCCGACCATGTGGAACCAACTCTCCGAGGTGGACATGGGCGAAAGCATGGCGTGGACCCACCCTCAGTTCCTGGGCTTTGATCTTTTACCCCCAACGATGGGAACAACAAGATGGCGTGCACAGGGGACCGTAGAGAGCCATAGGGATGGTTAGAAAAAGAGGAGGGCCCAGGTGTACTACTGTTATACCCAGAAACGAAGACGCGGAGAGAAATCGAACTCAAGAACTGCTTGTGTTTATTGGTAACCAGCTCAGGTCAGCAGAGGAGGCTTTAAAAATGGAAAGAGAAGGAGAAACCACGCGACCATGCCCGACTAAGCACGCTTCTTCTGACCTCTAACCCCACCTCCCCCATCCCCTGGGAGATTAGGGGGTGCTCCCAGAAGAACCAGGACGTCTACCTCCTGGGGGAAGCCGATTCTGGCCCTTAGCTCCCCAGCTGCCTGCTGGGTACTGACAATTGGGCCCCCGGCTGCCTGCTGGATACTGGCAATTGGGCCCCCAGTTGACTGTTGGGTATCGATCTTTACCCCCCCAGCTCCCTGCTGGGTACCAACCATTACCCCCCCAGCTCCCTGCTGGGTACCAACCATTACCCCCCCAGCTGCCTGCTGGGTACCAACCATTACCCCCCCAGCTCCCTGCTGGGTACCGACTATTACCTCCCCAGATGCCTGCTGGGTACCGACTATTACCTCCCCAGATGCCTGCTGGGTACCAACCACTACCCCCCAAACTAGTACCTGATACTAAGCCATTGCTACCCCATATTCCAGAAGGATATGGCATGGGCCTTGTTCCCCACCCAGTTCCAGCCCCTCCACTTCCCCAGGATGTTCCAGGTCTTAGGATCCTCCCGGATAAACCAGGCGGAACCTTGTGGTTGAGAAACCAGAATGGGCGCCTGGCAAAGGCTTCTGCCCCTCTTTCCAGTGCAGTGGAACCAGCCTGCGGTCCAGCCTCTGAGTCCTGGAGGTAGGAAACCTCTGGCCAAGGTTGTGCAGAGGAAGCCTCAGGCAGAGGACCGCCTCTGGAAAGGTATGACAGGGCTTCTGGCAGCACTTGCTCTAACGGGTCCTCAGCAGTTATCCCTTGCTGAGGGTCCTCTGAGGGCCAGGACTCCACGGGGGGCGGCCCCCAGAAGGGAGGCCCGCTGGGCACCTCAGAGCTGCCCTCAGGAAGAACGCCATCTTGTGGAGATTCGCTGAGCCTCGGAAGAACCCCTATTAACTCATTATTCACCGGGTCTGGTTTGGGCTGAGGCTGTCCGGGCTTGGGCTGAGGCTGTCCGGGCTTGGAGAGGCTGGTGAAAGAAGGTTGTCCCGAATGTAGGGAGACTTTCTCCTCTGGTGCCCCAATGCTCCGTGCAGAGAAGCCTGAAGGAAACGGAAGATAAAGCAGCAAGTGAGTCAGACTTGGGACCAACTCCTCCTTTGGCTCGCTGGCCCCCTCACTGAATGCCCAGTTCTGTACTGGCACGTCCCACTGTCCTCGGGGACCTAAGTGTGCACCCCTACCTTCACCTTCTCCCTTAATTCCTGTCCCCAAGGACCCCAGTACCCTCCATACCTGGCAGACACAGACAGATCAGGACCAGGACCAGGAGAGCCCGGCTCCCACCTGTGAGGCTCTGCATCTTGCTCAGCTCCCGGCTTCTGCTGAGCCCCAAGACAGCAGGCTTTATCCTGTTGGTGGGGTAGAGGGCAGCAGAAACAGCCTGGGACAGCGGTTATAAAGACAATGGATCTGCCCAATCCACCCTCATTCTTGATTCGGTCTGTGGCAACAGGTGCCACTTGAAAGTCCCAGAGGAACTGGGTGTTCCTCAGCTGGCTACTTCCTGGTACTCCCTGCCCCTTCCTTACCCAGGTGCTCTGGTCCGCAGGTCACCCCTGGTTGTCAGCCCTACCCTGTCCTGTAAGCTCTAGGATGCTGTCTTCAAGGTCTCTCTCTCTCTCTCTCTCTCTCTCTCTCTCTCTCAGCATCCTCCATTTATATAACCCCATATATTCACCTGGATGCCTTAGTCTGGAGAAACAGGTTTATTTCCCAGCCTTGTGACATGGTGTAATAACTTCCCATAGCTCCTTCCTGTAACAAAGTGCCATGAACTAATGAGTCCCAACATGTGTTACATTGGTTTATTATTATTATTATTATTATTATTATTATTATTCTGTTTCATTTCCTTTGTTTGTTTGTTTCCTGTGCTGTCTGGTTTTCTTTTGGGGAGTCGAGTTGGGGTAGGTTAAGATTGAGACTCACTGTGAGACCTCCCTCAAACTTACGATCCTCCTGCCTCAGCCTCCCAAGGCTAGGATGACAACAGGCATGTGAAGTCATATCTCCCCTGCCATCAAGTTTGTAAAAGATTTGTAAAAAATTTTTTTAGCTTTTACTTACTTTGTTATGTTATGCATATGAGTGCTTCCGTGCCTGCATGCATGTGTGTGCACCACACATGTGTCTGGTGTCCTCACAGGTCAGAAGAGGGCTTCGGGTCTCCTGGGGCTGAGGTTACAGACATTTGTGAACCACCTTGTGGGTACTAAGGATTGAGCCTAAATCCTCTG
Organism: Apodemus agrarius; assembly: GCA_964023405.1. Taxonomy (NCBI): domain Eukaryota; kingdom Metazoa; phylum Chordata; class Mammalia; order Rodentia; family Muridae; genus Apodemus; species Apodemus agrarius. Next base: position 2,447,377 of record OZ030025.1, read on the forward strand.
GAAGAACAGTCAACCCTCCAGCCTTTATCTTATTCTTAATGACATATGTGTGTGTGAGCCTGTTGGGGCAGGGAGGGGGAATGTGCATATGAGTGTAGTGCCCAAAGAGGCCAGAAGAGGGCGTCAGACTCCTAGAGCTGGAATTACAGGTGGTTGTGAGGACCCTGATGTCGGTTCTGGGAACTGAACTCTGGTCCACTCAAGGGCAGCCAATGTTCTTAACCATGGAGACATCTCTCCAGACCAGTCGCCATTCTTTACAACAAAAGTCTAAACTGGGTCTTTTTAGGTTAAAACAGAGGGATCTGAGGACTGAGTCCTGTTATTGTGGCGCTAGAGAGACTCCACTTGTGGCTTTTTCCAGTTTGCAAGGCCACCTGTGCTTCTTGTTGTAGTAAATATTTAATCTCAATAGGGAGCTTCTACCCCATGTTTGATCATTCAGTTCCCCGATAAAAGACACAAAACCTTTATATTTATTTATAAGTCTTTAAAGCATTAGAGTTGGACAGATATCTATCCTCTAAGCATTAGTATTCAGGGTTCAGGGCAAGGGCTAGAAACCATAGCACATGGCCAGGAGAAACAGCAAGTATTTGGGGAACACCACTGGGGAGGTAAAAGGCCAGCATTTAAAAAAGTAGATTAGGGATTACCCCACACACACACACACACACATACCCCCAATAATTGTCAAAGACAACTAAAATAATCATAATCTGAGTCTCATTTCTTTGTCAACGAGTTGGGGATAAACTGAACTTGGCTGTGCTACAGTTTCTGGCCTCTTGGCTGTCTTCTCCCTCCTCCTTCCAAGCCCCACACAGTAGGTCTTCCCACACTGTATCATCCGGCTTCCTCTTCTGCCTCCCAAGCTCACAATTTGAAACAGTATTTATATTGGACCCACCCAGATAATCCTGGATAATCCCTTTATAGTACAGTCAGATGACTAATGACCAGAGCTGAATCAGAAGCGTTGTTTCCCTTTGCCGAGTGATATAATGTATCCACAAATTCCAGGGATTAGGATGGTGACATCTTTGTAATATTGGGGGGTGTAAGCAGGTGTCAGATGTATCCAAAGAATATAAGAAACAGGGCTGAGAACATGGCTTGGCAGTTTAAAGTGTTGTTGATTTTTGTTTGATTGGTTTTTTGTTTTTTTTGGGGGGGGTTGGGGGGTTGGGTTTTTGTTGTTGTTGTTGTTTTGTTTTGTTTTGTTTTTGTTTTCGAGACAGGGTTACTCTGTGTAGCTCTGGCTGTTCTGGAACTCACTCTGTAGACCAGGCTGGTCTCAAACTCAGAGATTCACCTGCCTTTGCCTCCCAAGTGCTGGGATCAAAGGCGTGCGCCACCACCATCTGGCTGAGTGGTTATTGTTTTCGCAGAGGACCAGGATTGGTTCCCAGAAACCCTCCTCTCCTAACAACCTCCCTTAACTCCAGTTCCATGAGATCCGATGCCCTCTTCTGGTGTTCGTGGGCAACAGGCATGCACGTGGTACATAGTCAGGAAAAACAATCATACACATAAATTATCAGTCTAAGAAGTGTTGGCGTGTGGATATAAGGAAAGCTCAGAGCACCTACGAGGGCATTTAAACGCTGCTCTCAAATGACCGTGACTTCAACCTTATTGCACTGGGGTGACGGGGGCTCATTAATGACTGGTCTAGTTTTAAACACTGATGCTATGGTTTACATATGCTTTGAGGGTGTCCCTCACCGGCCTCCAATGTGGGGAATATCGAGAGATGCAGGACCTTTAAGAGGCGGGGTCTATTGGAAGGTAGGTAAGTCCCTGGGTAGATTAATAGGGGCTTGCTGGCCTGTATTATCACCTGTGGGAATGGGCTGCCACTGGAGTGAGCCTTGCTGGCTCTGACGGCCTCAGGCCTACAGCTTCAACTTCTTGGAGGCTGAAGTGGGAGGGTGACAAGCTCAAGCCCAACCTGGGCTACCGAGTGAGTGCAGGGGCAGCTTGAGCAGGGCAGTCTCAAAAGAAAAACGATTTGAAAGGGGAAGGGGGTGCTGAAGCGATGGCCCATGGTGGAGGAGAGTTTGCTGCACATGCAGAAGACCAGAGTTCAGTTCCTGGCACCCACATGGAAAAGGTCACAACCACCTGTAACTCCAGCTCTTGGGAATCTGACTCTTCCAGTCTCCTCATCCGCACTCATGATGCATATGCCCAAACACATGATTAAAAATAAGCATTGGAGCTGGAGAGATGGCTCAGCGGTTAAGAGCACCGACTGCTCTTCCGAAGGTCCTGAGTTCAAATCCCAGCAACCACAGTGTGGCTCACAACATCTGTAATGAGATCTGACACCTTCTTCTAGAGTGTACTTACATATAATAAATAAATACAACTTTAAAAAATAAAAATTAATACTCTTTAAAGTTTTGGGGGGGTGGGTTTTTGTTTTGTTTTTGTTTTTTATAGTCCTACAATAGAGCGCTTGCCTGGACTACAATAATCCAGTCCCCACCACTTTGAACAATAAATAAATTAGCATCCAGGTATGGTAGCGCACACCTTTGATCCTTATACTCCTGAGGCAGATACAGGCGGATCTCTGTGAGTTAGAGGCCAATCTGGTCTATACAGCAAGTTTCAGGACAGCCAGCACTCCTACATAGAGATACCCTGTCTCAAAAAATAAAACAAACGAACAGTGAGCCTGTCATCCTGCTCTGTCATGTGACCTCTCCTCTCAGTTCCTCCATGATGTTCAGAACTGGGCAGATGCTAGACCCATGCTGTTGAACTTTGAAAACCGAGCTAAAAAAAAAAAATGAAGACAAAGAAAATAGCAGGAGACCTGTGAGCTAAACTGACCTTTATTGATACACACTCCTAGGTCTTGGGTGTTTTATTATAGCAACAAAAAAGAACTAATGCAAATGTATTTGAGGGGCTGTGGCTGTGACTCGGTTGCTAGAGTGCCCACCTGGCAGGCACAAAGCCCTGCATCTGCTCCTGCACCACATAAGACTGTACACTGTGGTGCACACCTGTCACCACAACACTCGGGAGGCAGGAGGGTCAGGAGCTCAGGGTCATCCTTGGTGTCCTAGTTAGGGTTTCTGTTGCTGTGATGAAACACCATGGCCAAAGAAAAGAAGGACAGGGTTTGTCTGGCTCACACTTGCATGTCACTGTTTATCATCAAAGTCAGGTCGGAAACTCAAACAGGATAGGAACCTGAAGGCAGGAACTGGTTCAGAAGCCATGGGGGCGGGGGTGGGGGGTGGAGGGTGGGGGGTGGGAGGGTGACTGGCTTGCTCAGCCTGTTCTCTTATAGAACCCGGGGGCACCAGCCCAGGGATGGCACCATTCATATGGGCCCTCCCTCCCCATTGTACTCCAATTTCAAAAATGATTTACAGGCTTGCCTTCAGAGGCACATGCTCGATTCAGGCTCCCTCCTCCCTGATGTCTCTGACTTGGTCAAATTGACATAAGACTAGCCAGGACACTCAGCGTCACAGTGAGCTCAGAGCCAAACTGAGCTACATTAAATCTTGTCTCAAAAAATAGAAATAACGTATATGTGTGTCTTAGTCAGGGTTTGTATTCCTGCACAAAACATAATGACCAAGAAGCAAGTTGGGGAGGAAAGGGTTTATTCAGCTCACACTTCCACACAGCTGTTCATCACCCAAGGAGGTCAGGACAGGAACTCACACAGGGCAGGAACTTGGAGGCAGGAGCTAATGCAGAGACCATGGAGGGATGTTACTTACTGGCTTGCCCAGCCTGCTCTCTTATAGAACCCAGGACTACCAGCCCAGGGACAGCACCACCCACCATGGGCCCTCCCCGCTTGATCACTAATTGAGAAAATGCCCCACAGCTGGATCTCATGGAGGCATTTCCTCACCTGAAGCTCTTTTCTCTGTGATAACTGCAGCCTGTGTCATGTTGACACACAAAACCAGCCAGTACAAGGTGTCTTTGAAATTTTTACAGTAAGAGGGTCTTTTTTTTTTTTTTTTCGAGACAGGGTTTCTCTGTGTAGTCCTGGCTGTCCTGGAACTCACTCTGTAGACCAGGCTGGCCTCGAACTCAGAAATCCGCCTGCCTCTGCCTCCCAAGTGCTGGGATTACAGGCGTGTGCCACCACGCCCGGCTTAGTAAGAGGGTCTTATTGTTGCTTTATAAGACCAGGGCTTGAACCCAGGTCCTCACACATGCTAGGTCAGCCCCACCCCCTTCTTCCTGTTTGAAATAAGGTCCGACTCAGGCTTCAGCTCATTCTGTATCCCAGGCTGGCCTCAAACTTGCCATTTTCCTGCTTCTGGCTTCCAAATAGCTGGGACTACAGGCCTATACTACTAGGCACACTTAGGAAAAAGTGTTTAATTGCCTTTATAACTTTTTAAAACTTATGATTTTGTGCATGTATGACGTGTGTGGGTGCATGTGCCACGGCACGCATGTGGAGCTCCAAAGACAATTTGGGGAGTTGGTTCCCTCCTTCCACCTTTACATGGGTTCTGGGGTCAACCTGGGGCTGCCGGCCTTGCGAGCAAACTCCTTTCCCCGCTGAGCCATCTTGCTGGCCCTTAACCACCTTTGTTCTCTGTTTCCTCTAGAAAGCTGTCGGGCAGGTGTCCCAGGCTGCCTGAGGAGACACGCTGGGTATTGGCCGATTTCTCTAGCTCCACCCCCACCCTGTCCTCACCAGCCATCAATACTAAGCTCTTTCAGGGGCCCAGTTTGGAGCAGTGGGGAACCTTAGGGTTTTGGTTCCCGGTTTTGAGGTGATATACACCAACCATGCCCAATTTTAGTTTTGTTATCTGAGACAGGGCCTCATCACTGTGTAGATCTGGCTCTTGTGGAGCTATGTAGATCAGGCTAGCCTTGAACTCACATCTACTGGACACTGCCTCTCAAGTGCTGGCACTGGAAGCCTGTGCCACCATGTTTGATTTGCCCAACTGTTTAGCGTGAGACTAGAGGAATCCCATGTAAATGTCAGCTTCTCCTGCAGTTCTCGTCCTTGGAGCCTCTGAGCACTGTGCTCCCTGGCACTGTCTGGTCCAATGACTTTTTTTTTCTTTAAGTATTACTTATTTAATGTATGTGAGTACACTGTAGCTGTCTTCAGACACACCAGAAGAGGGCATCAGATCTCATTACACACAGTTGTGAGCCACCATGTGGTTGCTGGGATTTGAACTCGGGACCTCTGGAAGAGCAGTCAGTGCTCTTAACCTCTGAGCCATCGCTACAGCAGACCACTGACTCATAAGCAATGACAAAAACAGGAATACCTGCAAGCCTGCTTGGCCCTGGTGGACCTTGAAGCCTGACTTAGATCCCCGTGCATCTGTGGTCAGTTCGAGGTGAAGCCACTGTGGACACAAGGGCAGAAATGAGTCCCCTGTCAACAGCTTTGAGAGCCTTGTGCATGGAGCCAGGGTCTTCCTAAAGGGACACACGCCCATCTGTCCTTCCTGGGCCAGTGTCGGCCGCTGTGCTGTCACCACGGAGCTTGGGCTGAGGCAGTGAAGCAGACTCTGCGGCCTTGTCTATCACAGGACCTTGTTAAGTAGGTCGGTGAGTCACCGGGTTTGCTGCACTCCCTTCACGTCACACCGGGATGTTTTCTCTTCCCGCCCCCAGCTCCCAGGACACCCAGGCTCCTGCTCAGGGTTCAGGAATCTTGCCTGGCCTGGTCCGGCGTGCCAGAAACTCAAGGTCGGCATTCAGGGCCTCCCATAGAGGATGGAGTTTAGAAGGTGGGGCTCACTCACGGAGAAGGCTAGGTGGGAGAGGAGAGAATGAGGGCTTTTTGGAGGGAGGGGGAAGAGAGGACTCCAGTTTCCCTGGGAAGCAGAGACGGGACAGATTTCTTGGAGGTGAGGCTTGGAAAGGAAGGATCCGGACAGTAGGCAACGCTGCTCTCAGCTCAGTTATCGTTTTCCTTCTCTGTGGGAGGAGGCATAGATAGCGCAGGAGCCGCTGAGCTGAGTTATGAATGGAAACGGGAGACATGGGCCCCCTAGAGGCACCGGAGGTGTACTACTACCCGGGCCTTCTAAAGGCACAGGAGGCGTACTACCAGGCCCTCTAGAGGCATAGGAAGTGTACTACCCAGGTACTAAGAAGAGACCTAGGACCCCAAGAAGGCAAAAAGTCTGCACAAAGTCCACAAAGTTTATTGAGCCCTGTCCAGGATCCAGAGAGAGCTGGGAATCTGTGCCAGATTCTGTGGATGCCCTGGGGTACACACACACACACAGAGTAACATCTGTTCTTTGGGTGAAGTGCAACCAGGCAGAAACTGACATGGAGAGCTGGGGAGAGGGAGGCACGGGTGTGTTGGGAATGGGTCTGGAAGGGTGTGGTGAGACTCATGATGAATTTAGAGGCTGGCTGAACGGATGGTGGAGGAGTCGCTGAGAAATGCAGTTTTGTTCTCGGGCGATGGATTGGACTCGCCTTATTTGGCAAACAGGCAGAGGCACGCTTGACTTATCCAGGCACCCAAGGTTGAGGTGTGCTTCCGGGACTTCCCAGTGAAGAACCTGGAAAAGTGCGTCTTAAGGCAGGTAATCGAGCAGAGAGGGCACCCCAGCGGCGTGGTGTGGACGCACCAGGAAAGGAGCGGGAGGATGGAGTCCACCACTTGGAGTGCTGAATAAAGTCGAGAGAGAGCATCGCCGGGCTAACTGCAGCACGTGAGGCGGCTCTCCCGGGAGGAGGGCAGTAAACGGGGCCCCGGAACGTCTTCCAGTTGGGAGGTGTGTGGCCATTGAAAAATAGCTGGCAGGTGTGACTTAAGACTTCTCAAGCGGCTCTCCCTGTGGCGGGAAAACTGCAGGATCCATTAACTGGGGCCCCAGAGGCTTCACTTGGGTCAGAATGTTGCGGATGGAACGGCAGGGCACTCTTCCAGGGCTGTTGAGACCGCAGAGCTTGACCCCCGGGGAGGGGACAGGCTGGGGGGACCCATTCAGACCCCCATTCAATGTGGAGGAGGAAACAGAAAGGCAGGGGTAACCGGAAGAGCTGGATTTGCTGCCGCAGGGCTGGAGGACGATTTTGCCAGTGGAGAGGGAGGAGCTTCCCCCACTGATGGAGCCGGTGCCTGGCGAGGAGCAGGGCCCCTGGGAAGCACCACCGCTGCAGGGGTGGTAGGAGGTGCTGGAGCTGCTGGAGGTGATCTGAATTTTCGTACCAGAGCAAGGCCCCTTAGAGCTGATAGAGCCGGTGCCACAGGGCTGCACCCCGCCAGAGCCCACGGGCTGGAACACAATGCCCGATGGGTAGCCATTGGAACTGGAAGAGCTGTGGCTGGGGATGATGGGATTGCTAGAGAAGTACTTGCCCTCAGAGACCGGGGGCCCAGCCGCAAAGGAGGGGGCCCCTGGCGAGCCCCTGATAGGGTTGTCCTTGGTAAAGTAGCCCACGGGGTAGATTTTACCCCCGCTGTAGGTCATGCCTGGGACCAGGTAACTGTTGGCAGAGCCACCCACTACCTCATAGCCGCCATAGGGTTTCTGGACAGAGGTGATGGGAGGGCAGGGCTTGCCCGAGGGGCCGCCATTGGTACAGGGCATGCCTTGAAACCCTCCAGGGCCACCAGAGCCGTGTTGCTCCACCACCACCACTACAGGTCTCTGGCCACCTGATACGGTGTGGGAGCCGGAGATGTAGGGCCCTGAGTGTGAGATGACAGGCCCCCCGCTGCAGGGAGAGTCGGGCACGTTGGAGCTACAGGGCCGCAGGTTGGAGCTGCTGCTGCTCTGGGAAGTGGCAGTGCCTGATGTCAGGCGGGAAGAATTGTCATCGACTGGTAGAGCAGAGCCATTTCCTGGTCCTTCCCGGCTGCTTCCTGAACTTCCGGACTGAGAACTGCTGCTTACCCACTGAGAACTGCTGCTTACCCATCTTCCTGACTGAGAGCCGCCGCTTCCTGACTGAGAACTGCTGCTTACCCATCTTCCTGACTGAGAACTGCTGCTTCCTGACTGAGAGCCGCCGCTTCCTGTCTGGGATCCGCCGCTTCCTGTCTGGGATCCGCTGCTTCCTGACTGAGAGCCACCGCTTCCTGTCTGGGATCCGCTGCTTCCTGACTGAGAGCCACTGCCTCCTGACTGAGAACCACTGCTTCCTGTCTGGGATCCGCCGCTTCCTGACTGAGAGCCGCCGCTTCCGGTCTGAGAGCCACTGCTTCCTGATTGGGAGCCACTAGAGCCAAAAGAGTAGCCACTCTGGGAATACCCTGTGCCTGGTTTATATATCAAAGATCCTGAAGAGCCGCCCTGGGAGCTGCTGGATCCCCCTTGGCTGCTGATGCTGTTGGAGCCAGTCTTTCCGATGAGACAAGGGTCATTTGGGGAGGTGATCCTCGTGGGGTCCTTACAGGGGTCCGAGAGGGTCCCAATGCTCTTAGCCAAGGTTCCTGGGGACGAGAGCAAAGGTCTGTAAGGTCCCTCCTCACCCGTCAGCCCCATCCTCGTCATCTGCCCAGTATTTCCCAAGAGGAACCCAGGCAAGTTTAGAGATAGAAAAAGGGAAGCCTGGCTATTGTCTATGAAGGAAACGACGGTGGCAGGATCAGGAAAGCTTCATTGTCTGGGCAGCGGGGGATGAGTAGAGGAGCTCAAGCGTTTCCAAGAAAAACCCTGACGTGGTAGGCAGGCGTTGAAGGAGTACCCTTCAGGTCGTAGGGAAGGGAACGAAAGTCAGAAACAAGGCAGCGTGTGGAGGCTGAAGCCACGGGGCAGAACGGCCTGGGGCAATCGTGGGTCGGACCATAGAACCAAACGTAAGAACAGAGAGGCCCAGCAGGGTTTGGGGTCATCGGCTTAGCATGTGCAAGGCCCTAGATCTGATGGAGGAAGGTCGTGCCGAGCCAGGAAAGGAACATACAACCCCAGGGAAAGAGAAAGCTCACGCAGTGCTGCCAGCTTACAGAGGAGGAGGAGCATGCTTCACAGCTGAGACTCAACCACCAGCTCCCCAGTGAGAGTCCAGACTGGGTAAGAGGTGACATCCCTACTTCCTGCCCCAACTGTGGCCATACCAGTAAATCAGGGTGGGGGCCGGGATGTGGGGGCATTCGCCTGTTGCTTCAGAACCTGCCAGTACCAGTGTGACAGGACACTGCACCCTGAGCCACCCATGTTCTCGCTGTCCCAACCCAGGGACTAGAGCAGGAACCCTCCTCTAGGGCACATGACCATTATCAATCTCTCCCAGCCCAGCCTTCACATGCGCCTGCTGCCCCATCCCCCTCCACACCCAAGACTTTTGCTACCTCCACTGACTCTCTGCCCCAGCCCCATGCTCCTCTTCCCTCAGTCTTTCTGCCGAGTTCTCACCTCTGCGAGGCCATCTGCCCCAGCCCCCTCAGAGCTACACATCAGCAAGTGACTAGCCTTTTCAGATTTATCTATTCAGAAAGGCAAAGTCGGCCACGCCGCCCTACGGGCCACCATGAAGATCATATGACTTATCTCTGGACCATATCCGAAAGCAGCAAATTAGACATCACAGTTCCTAATCGATACTGCAAGAGCGGGCCACCACCGGCAGTCAGATGGCTGCCACGCCACGAGCCATCTCCCCAGCCTCATCACAAAAAGAAAAGCTCTGAATGTAAGGTCGGTGGTCACAAAAGCCTTTAATCTCAACACTCAGGACACAAAGGCAGGGTCTCTGGTCTCTGAGTTCAAGGCCAGCTTGGTCTACAGAGCAAGTTTCAGAATAACACAGGAGGAGGAGAAGAGAAGAAAAAGAAAGAAAGAAAGAAAGAAAGAAAGAAAGAAAGGAAGGAAGGAAGGAAGGAAGGAAGGAAGGGGGAAGGAGGGAGGGAAAGAGAGGGGGAGGGAGGGAGGGAGAGAGAGAGAGAGAGAGAGAGAGAGAAGCAGCTGGCCTAGTTTGCCCCCACAGCAAACCCTTTCCTTGCTCTGTCCCTTTAACCTGAACACAGGCCACAAGCCACCCAACCTGGGCTCAGATTCCTGGATGCCCTGCCTCTAAGTGCAATCTAAAGCCAGTTTCCTGACCTCTGGGGCCTCCCAGGTCCTCAGCTGCAGAGTGGGAACAGCAAGTCCACTGCATATCTCAAAATGCTAATGTATTTAAAGTGCCAGCTACAGTCTAGCATTTAAAAGACTCTGGGCTGAGTGTGGACGGTGCCTGCAAGCCTAGCGCTCAGGAGGCTGAGCTGGGCTTAAAGCAAGACTTTGGGTCAAGAAAGAAGAAAAAGAAGGAAAGAAAGAAAGCAAAAAGGGGCAAAGGTCCTAGATCTCTTAGCAAGCATGAGGCCGGGGCTTCACTCCCAGAACCTCAATAAAAATAAATAGGTAAGAAAATAAATGCATGCAAGTCAATACATCTACAATGCTTGAGAGCTCTGGAGATGATAGCACTTGTTGTGTCTTCAGGTGTTCATATAACCACCTAGAAATTCTTTGGCTGTGTCATATGCGTCGTTTGAGTTGGAAACTGAAGCTAGATGACATTAACCTCTCTAGGTTTCAGAAACAAGCTCACACAGGGCTTGGGGGACAGCTTGGCGGCAGAGCGCCCACCCAGCTCATCAGCCACTGTGAAGCAAAGAACAAAAGAATTCCCCTACAGTGACCACGCAGTGGGAGGCAGGCAAGGGTGAGGAGGAGTCCCAGATAGAAAGGTCAGAGTCCAGACCCTGCCTGTGCCCGTGGTAGAGCCTCTCCGGGACCCTGGACCCCGTGGTCCAGGCACTGGACCCCCAGCATCCCTGACCTATGGTCTGCATTCCATACTGCCCCCCTCCCAAGGCCCCAGACTCCTACCTGGCAAAATGAGACCAGCCATCAGCAATGCCATCAGCCCGTGCCCTCCCACACGCCCCATCCTGGGTGCCCGAGAGGAACCCATCATGCGCAGTGTGGCCTCCTGACTGACAGAAGCTCCTGGGCACCGGGACCTTTATGCCTGGGCTGGACATTCTCTGGGCAGGAGTCACTGTGGGGAGGAGGAGGGGTGGAGGGGGAGGCCGCCTGAGGGAAGTTGGCGTGGCCGGAGAAGCTGAGGCAATCGGTGTCACATCTGCCTACTCAGCAGAAGAAGTGACTGCACGGCGGGGGACCTGAAGCCACGGGGCACTAACCCCTACCCCAGTGGCCTTCCTTAGCTCTTCACTGCCTAATCCAGAGCCAGGTGCTCCTCCCCCAGGGCCACCTCCTGGAAGCTGGCCGCTCTCGCCCAGGGACCCAGTCACTCTGCAATTCCCTCCCTGGCTTGCCAAGGCCCATCCTCCCAGGGTCCCTCCATCGAGGACGAGTGGACAGCACAGCTTTCCCTCCCGGCCCTGAGAAGCACCCTGCCTGCCCCTGCTCGGCCCCCTAAACGATACAACTCCACCGGGGCTCACACTGCAGCTCCTATCAGTTGCTTCCCCGGGATTCCACGCCTCGGTCTTCTGCTTTGGATCTGAAGACCAGCGCACCATGCTGGACTCCCCTAAGGCCACTGCCAAGCACCAGCCTGCCACAGACCTATTCAAGTGTCCCATCACCAAACACGCCTCTATTCCTCTCAGAAATTGGGCGTCCACACACTGAAAACCTGAAAGCTCCTTTCTGGGGTCTCTTGGATCAGCCAGGGTAGGGGTGGGCAGTGGGCACCAGAGCTTGGACTAGGGAGAGGCCTGGGTTGGGACCCCTGTCATAGCTGGGCCTCGGTGACTCACGGGTCACTCACAGTCCCTAGCCCATGGTTGTGACCCAGACTAAGGATGAGCAAGAGGCCAATGGGGCTAATTGGGAAGGTGGTGGCCGGGCTGCCCATTAGCCTGCTCCTTGGCCTAGATGGGCAAACAGAAAGCAACTGAGGTTTGTGCCTGAGAAGGATAAAGGACAGACGATCTCCTGGGTCCCTGGAGGACAGGACAGAGCCCTGGGATCCACCAAGAGAAAGATAGTTTCTCCTGCACTAATGTCCTTCCCTCCTCCCGTAGCCCAGGCCCCACCCCAGCCAATTGCTCACTAGAATTGTGGGAGTATCAGTTTCAGAGGAAGGGCCCCGAGTTTCCCTCCCTCAGCCCCTCCTTCTTTCCAGATGTCCATCTCTTCACAAGGTATCTATATCCCTCCAGACCTTGGGTTGGCCCCTCCCTTTCTCCCTGCCCTGCCCTGAGTTCTGGGCCACGCAGTGAATGTGGCCTCTGTCGGTACTGTCCGACACCCCAGCTCTCCCCGTGCCACACAGGCCACAAGCACTTAAAGTGGTTCGGTATAAGCCACTGAGTTCTTGTTTTATTTAAGTTTAATTAAGTCTAAAGACCACATGCGGGCTGGAGAGATGGCTCTGCAAACGGTTAAGAGCACTGACTGCTCTTCCAGAGGTCCTGAGTTCAAGTCCCAGCAATCACATGGTGACTCACAACCGTCTGTAATGGGATCCGATGCCATCCTCTGGCGTGTCTGAGGACAGCTACAATGTATTCAGATAAATAAAACAAAGCTACAATGTACTCGGATAAATAAAACAAATAAATCTCTTTAAAAAAAAAAAAAAAAAAAAGACCACATGCTGCTGCCCGGAGGCACTGTCTAGTTCTTCACTTCTCACTGGAGCCTAGAGGAGAGGCTGGAAGGGAAAGAGGTCCAGGGAGCACCAACTGGATGAGGGACTGGAAGGGGAAGAGATCCAGGGAGCACTGCAGAGTAGTGACCAAAACAAGAAGCCCTGAGATGGGGAGTGGACGGTTTTATGTATAAATGCACCACATGTGTGTAGTTCCTGAAAAGGCCAGAAGAGGGCGTTGGCTCCCCTGGGACTGGAGTTACAGAGAGTTGTTAGCCCGTGTTCAAAGTGCCGGGAATCAAACCAGGGTCCTCTGGAAGAGCAGTTAGTGCTTTTCATCGCTGCACCATCTTTCTAGCCCACTGGAATTGTTTTCAATGTGGACTGCTTTCAAAGGTTTATAAAGATGAAACAGGAGATGGTCAGAGAGAATAAATTAAACAGGACCAGAATGCGGCCCCCTGCAGGGTGGCTCCCTGGCTGGAGTTCCTGGTTCTCTCCCCTGTGTATCCCCTTTAGAAAGGTAAGCGGGACATTCACTCCCAGCCCACCCCAGACAGGGATAGTGGAGAGGCTGCGCTTCCTGGAGCCTGCGATGTCTCCCCAGCCCCGCCCTAGACTCTCAGGCCCCAGCTAGGATCTGGGGAAGGAATGGGGCCGAGGCAGGGTGAGGAGTGGCGGGACAGGACAGGGAAAGGAGCCTTTGTGGTCTGAGAATGTGGGCATCCCCAAATGGGTGGAGAAAAAACAAACCGCTTTCCAGCACAGCTCCCCCGAGCCCCAGAGTAGGCACTGTCTTGTTTCTGCTTCACATTCCTCGCTGCTGCTGTCAGACCTTGGCCAACACCGCCAGGCTGGGGGAGGCACAGTCTCTCTCGGCCTCGCGCCAGCTCCCAGCCACCCACGCGGTCACGTTCCTCACCCGGCCTCTCTCGTCCTGTCTTCTCTGTCCCATCTCTCACCGCCCTGCCCATATCTGGGACCTGAAAGCCTCAATCTGTTCTCTGTGTTAGTACTGAAAGCTTGCCTGTTCCCCACTTAGCCCGTCTCCCTCCCTCCCGTGTCCATTATCCGCAGCCTGAAAATAGTGCCTGGGAGGGTGTGGAGGGATGGCTCAATGGTTAAGGGCACTTGGCTGCTTACCCATGAGGAGCTCACAAATATAACTCCGATTCCAGGGGATGGTCGCTGGTACACCCACACGATGCGCTTACATATACACATGCAGGCAAAACGCCAATACACATTAAGTAAATATTATTAAAAAATAGCAATGATGCATGGAAAATTGCAGAAATAAGCAATTTATTGATTTGTGAATAACTCAATACAGTGTATTGTTATAATCGTCTTGCTTAAAATTGTTTATCTCTGCCGGGCAGTGGTGGCGCACGCCTCCCCCCTCCCCCCCCAGACAGGCGCACACCTTTAATCCCAGCACTTGGGAGGCAGAGGCAGGCGGATTTCTGAGTTCGAGGCCAGCCTGGTCTACAAAGTGAGTTCCAGGACAGCCACAGCCAGAGCTACACAGAGAAACCCTGACTCCTCAGGGGTGGTGGGGGGGGGGGGTCGTGCGAGGGAACTTTATCTTACCGGGTCTAATTCATAAATTAAACCTCACTGCAGTCTGTGTACAGAGGATGCTTGCCCCACCTCAGGCTCTTGGCTTGTACCCTTGGCAGATAAAGGGGCTGCTGTTCTCTGTCAGGTCTCTCACTGTCACCCGACGTTAAGCCATCAACTCAGGCTGCAAAACTCTCAACCCAGTGGGGCTCAGAAGTGGAGACAAGGTGTTAGCTGGGTGTCTCACAGGCCAGCGCTCCCTCAGGAGGCTGCTCGCTGGCAAGGGAAAGCTGGGCGCGCTGTCAGAGTGAGTGCCTGGTGCAGTGACGCGACTGTGCAGAGCAACCCCTTCCCCAGAGGAAACCCAAGTTCAAAGCAAGAGCCTTTGTGGGTAAGAATTCACAGAAGGGGTCTTCCTAGGGCTTGGGCCAGGGAGAAGGAAGTGAATGACAAAGAGGAAAGGCTTCCTGTGTGAGGACACTTGGAGTGAGACTGTCCTTAGCTCCTCCCTTCTCTCCCACAGTCCTCCAGAAGACGGTGACAGCCCTGGCCCCCTCCCACTGGGCATGTCCTCAGAGCTGTTTTTCCTGTAGTGCAGATGGGTGGCCCTGACCAAGGGCACCGAGGGACAGGATTTGTCTGTGTGTTGAGTCCCTACCAGTCTAGGCCCCCTGTGACAGAAATATGGCTCCCAGGGTTCTCATCTCTCTCAGCTTCCCTCATCCCTGGGAGCACTGGCATCCCCAGTGCATCCCTGGGAGCACTCTGCTGGCATCCCAGGGAGCACTCTGCTGGCATCCCTGAGAGCAGTCTGCTGGCATCCCTGAGAGCACTGGCATCTCCAGTGTACCCCTGGGAGCACTCTGCTGGCATCCCTGAGAGCAGTCTGCTGGCATCTCTGGGAGCACTCTGCTGGCATTCCTGGGAGCACTGGCATCTCCAGTGCACCCCTGGGAGCACTCTGCTGGCATCTATAGTTTTTGCCCTATGGAAGACAACCAGCTTTCTTCACTCTCTCCTCACACAGCCCCTGCAACGTGTCTAGTTTCCAAACACAGGGAACATTTCCCTAGGTCCTCAGACTCTAGGGCAGTGAGCGACATGTGTGTGTACCTGAGCTCCCAGCACTCATCCTTGGGAGACACATGGTGATGCAGGGTGCGTGTATTACACACATGTTCACATGGGTATGTCTGTACACATACATGCACACGGAAACCACAGGCCTAGATTGAGCATCTTCTCAGGAACCATCTACCTTTCTTGTATGTTCTTTGAAGCTGGACGGTGGCAGCGCACGCCTGTAATCCCAGCACTTGGGAGGCAGAGGTGGGCAGATCTGAGTTCGAGGCCAGTCTGGTCTACAGAGTGAGTTCCAGGACAGCCAGGGCTATACAGAGAAACCCTGTCTCAAAAAAAAAAAAAAAAAAAGAATAAATTTGTTCTTTGCAGTCCAGGTCTCTCACTGGCTGGATCCACCTGCCTACACCTCCCCGGCCCTTGGAACACGGCTTTTATGCAGATGCCGTGGATTCAGACCCAGGTCCTCAAGCTCGCCCAGCAAGCACCTTGCTGACAGAGCCATCTCCGAGGCCAGTAGTCCATGGTGTGTTTTGGATTGTGGGTTGTGCCCGAACCACGCTGCCTCTTGCTACTTCCTCAAGGGTATATATAGTGGCTCTCTCTGGGTCTTATACCTTCCTTCCTTCCTGGTTGCTTCATGCCCCTCCCCTTCCTGCCACATGCAAAGCCCCCAGAAGCACTGAGGGGGACCTCCAGGGGCGCCATGATGGTGATCAGGGAGCAGATGCCCGGCCTCAGCCCTCCCGGGTGACTGACTCCCCTAAGCTACTCTTCTCCCCTTGTGGATTATATTTTTCCCCAAGGGATGCACCATGTCTGACACACGGCGATGCTCGCTCGCGGGGCTGCGATGAGCGTGTACAGGCTTTTCCCCTGAACCATGAAATAATCAGACGCTGGGCTGGGGTAAGGCAGTGCCCAGTATTGGAAACCCCCTAGGGGCTCCGGTGGGTGTCCCCTCCCTGTGTAACGCATTCTCCCTGGCCGGGAGTCACACGCTGAGAGCATCTATCCTACACTGCCCCCTCAGAAGGTTCTCTGGTGTGAGCTGTTGTGAAATCTACCTCACTTTTCTGCCCCTCGGCTTCTACCATCTGTCTCCTCCAGGACTTCCCTCATGAGCTCAGCCTGGCCAGGTTCCATTTTCCACACCGCCCATACCTATCCTCCTCCTCTTAGCAGCTCACTGGTCCCTCCCGGGACCCAAGTGAGGTTGGGGTCAGAGCCAAGTCTTCAGGCTTGAATTCTGAGAGGAAGGATCAGTAAGTGCACCAGGGATCCTGCACCTGGACTCTTCTCCCTTCATACCACTCTCCCCAAAGCAGCACGAAGTCACCTGAGGGACAGTCATGTTCCCTGAGCTCAACACATAGCCCTATGTGACATCTAATTTAGCCACCACCCCTCTCGTCCTGTGAGAAGACACAGAAAGAGGGTGTGATTAGCGCTCAGATTAACAAACTATTTCCCTCTTGTCTGCTTTGTGGCACACGTGCTGGGGAAACCTGTGCTCATCTCCTGCCAATCAGCACGCCTATTAAGTAGTCATTCTCCGATTGTGCCCCGGAATGCTTTTTAATTGGTCATCCAGAACTGGAGATCCAGCTCCCTTCCCAGCCAGGACTGAAATGCAAGAGCAGCTGGAGAGAGGGAGGGAAGGAGGGAGGGTCAGACACAGTCAGATGGTTTCACGGCCTCCAGGGAGGCTGGAAGGGTGGGTACTGAGAGGGACTTTAGGCCATCGTGACACCCCTGTGGGTCACCTCTGCTCTCTGTTCTCCCTGGGGTCTGATGCGTCAGCTAGCACACCAGATGAGCAGAGAGCAAGTCCAGTCCCTGGACACTGCAGCAGTCCGACACCCTCATAGTAAGTTCCCCAGGTTCTCTGGGGCTCAAGGAGATGGAGAATCTCCTCCTCTGGAGTCACAAATGTAAATCCAGAACATCAGCACGGCGCCCACTGCGCGCCCTGGAACACCGACCCCTACAGAAACTATGTGCCTGCCCCACATACTCCCATGATGCTTTGCTCCCTCGTTCCAGGCTGTTCTCGTCACCAGTCATCTCAGAAGGGTCTTCCGTGACTTTTTTAACTTAAAAATATGTAGCGTGGTTAGGCAGTGGTGGCGCACGCCTGTAATCCCAACACTTGGGAGGCAGAGGCAGGCGAATTTCTGAGTTTGAGGCCAGCCTGGTCCACAGAGTGAGTTCCAGGACAGCCAGGGCTACACAGAGAAACCCTGTCTCGAAAAAACCAAAAAAAAAAAAAAAAGAAAGAAAAGAAAGTATGTCCTAGTCGCTTCATTCCCACCCCTGCCCTATGAGCCTGACACACTGTCTCTCTCTGTGTATATATGTGTATTTATGTATGTGTATATATGTGTATGTGTGTATATGTGTGTATGTGTGCATGTGTATTTGTATGAATGTGTGTATGTGTGTGTGTGAAAGGAGAGAAGTAACTGCTAAAAAATACCTGACCTCCACACACATGTGCACACACATAAATAATATTGAAAGTATGCCCCAGTCATCACATTCCCATCCCTGCACTTCGAGACTGACTCCCTCTCACTGATTCTCTCTGTCTGTCTGTCTGTCTGTCTGTCTCTGCCTCCATGTGTGTTTGTGCTCGTTACTGGGCTTCATAGTATGTATCATAGTATGTATACAGAAACCTATATTCACCTGTTCTGCAGTCACCACATCCCCCACTAGGGGAGTAGGGCCACTCTCATGCCTAATAATCGTCACCAGCTTTAGAGTCGGCTTCTGAAGGAATTAATATAATGGGTGAGAGAGGGATGGTTGCCAGCGTCTGGGGACCTGGGATCGACACCTAAACTCAGATCCTGTTGGAAGGGTGTGGTGGCTCTCCTGTAATCCCAGACTCAGAAGGTAGAGATAGGGGATCCCGGGATCAACAGGGCTAGCAGGACTAGCCATATTGGTGAGCTCTGAGTTTGATTGGGAGACCCTGCCTCAGTGAATAAGGTGGGAGATCAACAGGAAATGATTCCTAACATCAAGCTCAGCCTCCACAGGCCACATACACACATGCGCGTGGGCCACGGAAGAGTGCATAAAGGAAGGATTGTAAAACCGAGCAGGCTATATTGGAATTTTCCTGAAGTCTCCAATTTCTCTCACCTCACTTCAGCTACCTGGCTCACCTCGAAGGGGTCAGTCCCCCTGTGCTGACAACTGCCTGAAAAAGGAGGGCTCCTTAATAAAATACCAATTAAGGCGCTCTAGGCTGCCCTCTGGTGGCCACCTGAGGAATACCCACACAGGAGAAATGAGGGCTCTGCACAGCAATGAGTCCTCAAAGAACTCTGGTCTTGGTACGGGGAAAGGTCTGTAACCCCAACATTCACATGGTGGAGTCAGGAAGGTCAAAAGTTCAAGGGCATCATATAGCAGGTTCAAGTCCAGCCTGAGCTATGTGAAACCAAGTCTCAAAATACAAAATAAGAAGCAAGGTGACTAATGCCTACAGTCCTAACACTCAGAAAGCTGAAGCAGGAAGATTGGCCACAAGTTCAAGACCAGCCTGGGCTACAAATAAAACCTTAATTCGGGTGTTGTAGTGCATACTTTTTGTTTGTTTGTTTGTTTGTTTGTTTTTTTTTTTGTTTTTTTTTCGAGATAGGGTTTCTCTATGTAGCCCTGGCTGTCCTGGAACTCACTCTGTAGACCAGGCTGGCCTTGAACTCAGAGATCTGCCTGCCTCTGCCTCCCAAGTGCTGGGATTACAGGCATGTGCCACCACCGCCCGGCTGTGGTGCATACTTTTAACCCCAGCACTCAGGAGACAGAGGCAGGTGGATCTCAGAGTTCGAGGCCAGCCTGGTCTACATAATAAGTTCCAGGGTAGCCAGAGCTACAGTGAGATCCTATCTCAAAATAAATAAATGAATGAAGAGCTGTGTCCTGTGGTACACACTGGCAGACTCTAGACCAGCTCCTCAGGGGCTGGATGAGGCTGGAGTATCCTTTGATACTAGGACTCTGAGAACACCCTGAACCACAGAGAGCAACCATCCCTTAACAATTACAAAGAGGCTGGGCTGTGGTGGCGCACACCTTTAATCCCAGCACTGGGGGAGGCAGAGGCAGAAGGGTCGCTTATGAGTTCGAGGCCAGCCTGGTCTACAGAGTGAGTTCCAGGCAGGGCTGTACAGAGAAATCTTGTCTTGAAAAACAAAAAATAAAACAAAACAAAAAACAAAAACAATTACAAAGAGGAAGTCTGAGATGTGCCTCAGTATAGAGAGCTTGTTTGCCTCGCATACGTGAAGTTCTGGTCCAATGCCTAGCACCAGGATGTGGTAGTACAACCCCAGCACTCAGGGGCTGAAGGCAGGGGGTCAGACATTTGAGGTACTCCTGAGCTACATGGGGAATTCAGAGACAACCTGGACCAAAGGAGGCTCTGTCTCAAATAATAATCATCAGCTGGGCGGTGGTGGCGCATGCCTGTAATCCCAGCACTCTGGGAGGCAGAGGCAGGTGGGTTTCTGAGTTCGAGGCCAGCCTGGTCTACAGAGTGAGTTCCATGACAGCCAGGGCTATACAGAGAAACCCTGTCTCAAAAAGAAAAAGAAAAAGAAAAAGAAAAAGAAAAAACCAAATCCCCAAAAAAACAAATCTCAAATAATAATCATCGTAAGCATCCTAATGGGTGAGACTTCCAGGGAAGGGCAGGGTTCCTGACAACCTTCCAAAGAATTGAAAGAGAAATGAAAAAGTAGAGACAAATCAATATCAGTACGAGAGAGGCTGAGCTCACGACAAAGCAAGCTGTCAGTCGGGATTTGAAGACGACATGGGCAGATAGATGCCCTAACTTAACTGAATATGTCTTATTGACATCACGATTGACGTGTTTATTTTTTTTCTCTAGACATGGAGCTCCTTGAGGGCAGGGAGGACAGACACTGCTTCCTGGATCCGTCACCACACCACGCCCCACAAGGCAGGAGCTCAATAAATGCTGAATATATGGAAACAGGAACAGATGATTGGTTAGACCTCCCCTGCCTGAGATCTTCAAAGCAGGATGACAACCATCTCTCCTCACTGTCCCTTGGAGCACACTGTCCTGCCCTGAGGCTGGACTGCCGCTTCCTGCATTGCTCGGCTTCTATAATTAGATTATCCCACGAAACTAGTAGGCTCTTTGGTCATGGGGCCAAACATTTATGGACTGCCAGTCATGTCCTCGTTGCTATTGTTACGTAAATCTGCTACTTTATTTCATCATTTGTTTCCATGACTCCTTGTTGACACAAGAGTGCCACGTCCCTTCTGTGCGCATGCTGGCGACAGGGTCCATCGAGAGGAAGTCACATCGACGGGCACAATGGCTCTCCCTGTGTTGAGGATTCCTCACTGCCCAGTCCCACTCAGTTTCCTCCCAGCCAGTAAAAACATGCCATGTGGCCAATGCAAATATAGCCTATTAATAGGAACTGAAACCCCCAATTATCTAATCTTCGTCCCACTCACCCACCTGCTGCCTCCAACGGGGACCGGGTTGGAGCCAGGCAGCCCTGAACTGCCTCATCTACACTGGCACGTCTCAGGCAGGCGAGTTTATCCCTCATTGTTCTGTGTAGACGTCTTGACCTCTCCCCCAACTTCTTCCTTTCCTCTTCCTTCCCTCCCTCCCTCCCTCCCTCCCTCCCTCCCTTCCTTCCTTCCTTCCTTCCTTCCTTCCTTCCTTCCTCTCTTCCTTCCTTCCTTCCTCTTCCTGAGAGACGCTCTCACTTCACTGCCCAGGCTGGTCCCAAACCTTCAGTCCCGCTCCCTCAGACTCCCAAGCAGCCAGAGCTACAGACACACCACCTACACACGGCTTTGGTGCAGTGTCCTAACCTTTGAAATAGGGCTAAGCCTGCTTCACTGAACAACGCTTGGCTAAGTATTACAGAACAGAAGGAGACTACAGAGCCAGACAAGTCCCGGCCCCCAACTCGGGATGCCCACGCTTAGTAGAGAAAGACACAGCAAAGAGCATACCACAGAATCAAACGTGGATCATGATTTCAACAGCCCTTGCTGGGCCGTGCCTGGGACCGCAGAGCTATTCGATTCCCTCTCTTGTGAGCGTTGTTGTCGCCCCTCCTCCAAAGCACGCTGAGAATGTCCATCTTTTAAAAAAAAATCCTAGGGCTGGAGAGATGGCTCAGAGGTTAAGAGCACTGGCTGCTCTTCCAGAAGTCCTGAGTTCAATTCCCAGCAACCACATGGTGGCTCACAGCCATCTATAATGGGATCTGATGCCCTCTTCCGGTATGTCTGAAGACAGCTACAGTGTGCTCATAAACATTAAGTAGATAGATAGATAGATAGATAGATAGATAGATAGATACATACATACATACATACATACATACATACGTCTCCCCTAGAAAGTATGAAGGGCAGGGAAGGTTGGCACATTAGAATCTCAGCACTTTAAAAAAAAATAGTTCCGGGGTCTGGAGAGGTGGCTCAGCAGTTAAGAGCACTGACTGTTCTTCCAAAGGTCCTGAGTTCAAATCCCAGCAACCACATGGTGGCTCACAACCATCTGTAATGAGCTCTGACGCCCTCTTCTGGAGTGTCTGAAAACAGCTACAGTGTACTTACATATAACAATAAATAACCGGGCCGTGGTGGCGCACGCCTGTAATCCCAGCACTTGGGAGGCAGAGGCAGGTGGATTTCTGAGTTCGAGGCCAGCCTGGTCTACAGAGTGAGTTCCAGGACAGCCAGGACTACACAGAGAAACCCTGTCTCGAAAAACAAAAAACAAACAAAACAAAACAAAACAAAAAAAACAATAAATCTTTTAAAAAAAAATCTGGAAAAAAATAGTTCCAAGCCAGCCTAGAGGCTACATGAGCCCTCTTTTTTGTTGTTTGTTTGTTTGTTGTTTTTAAAGGTGAGGGAGGAGGTTAGGAATGTAACCCTGAAGTTATGACTTAAATATTCAAAACCCTAGCCGGGCAGTGGTGGCTCACGCCTGTAATCCCAGCATTTGGGAGGCAGAGGCAGGCAGATTTCTGAGTTCAAGGCCAGCCTGGTCTACAGCGTGAATTCCAGGATAGCCAGGGCTACACAGAGAAACCCTGTCTCAAAAAAAAAAAAATACTCAAAACCCTGGGCCAGATCTCTAGTGTATAAACTGGGCATGGCAGTGACCCCCGTAATCCTACTGCTTAGGTGATAGAAGGAAAAGACTCAGAAACTCAAGGCCCAGCTTAGGTGCACGAGGAGTTCATGGATAACATGACGCCCTGTCTCAAAAAGGAAAGCAAGCCAGGGTCTACTGACACATGCCTTTAGTTCCAGCCCTTGGGAAAAGAGGCGTATGGAACTCTGTGAATTTTTTTCAAGATTTATTATTCTATGTAAGTACACTGTAGCTGTCTTCAGACACCAGAAGAGGGCGTCAGAGCTCTCTATAGATGGTTGTGAGCCACCATGTGGTTACTGGAATTTGAATTCAGAACCTCTGGAAGAGCAGTCGGTTCTCTTAACAGCTGGGCCATCTCCCCAGCCCCTGATCCCTGTAAATTTGAGGCCAGCCTGGGCTACAGAGCAGTTCTAGGCTAGCCAGGGCTATGTAGAAAACACTTGTCTCAAAAATAAAATAAAATAAAAAATAAAGTTTTTTTTTTTCAAGAGAGTGAGTAAACAGAGGTAAGAGGAAGCAAGGAGGGGCCTTGAACCTGGCACCGAGGCCTTCCCTAACAGCCTAAGAGCAACAGTATCTGTCTCTCCTCCGGGTTCCACTCTCCCCAGCCACCCCTTCAACCTGCTCTCTAACCATTTGCTCTTCAGCTATTCAAAAGACAGGAATTAAGGAGCTGGAGAGATGGCCCAGCATGGCTGTTCCTCCAGAGAAGCTGGGTTCGATTCCCAGCACCCACAGGGAGGAGGCTCGCTTCAGTTCGAGGGACCACTCACCTTCATATTTTTACCTTTGGGGTACCGGGTGTGCACAGGGTAGTATACATGATATACTTTGTAATGCGGTGGCAGGATGTGGTGGGAGAGGGCGCCTCCGCGGGCACGTGCTGAGGCATCCCGCCCCAGAGGTGCCAACTGTACAACGTATATATGAAATGAGGTTTATTGTGGGTATGAGAAGTGCTGTGGAGAAGGGAGTAGAGGCAGAGAAGGACGGAGAGAGATGGGGGGGGGAGAAAAGTGGTCAGAGAGACAGAGACAGAGAGACAGAGAGACACAGAGAGACAGAGAGACAGAAGAGACAAGAGGACAAAGAGGGAGAGAGAAAGAGGCCAGAAAAGAAAAAAGCCAGAGAGAGAGGAAGGGGCCCAAAAGAGAGAGAGAGAAAGACAAAGACGGGGGGGGGGGGGTTGGGGGGGCAGGGCAGAGAGAGAGAATAGAGGAGAGAGGACAGAAAGGGGGAGAGAGAAAGAGGCTGAGATGCCAAATCTTTTTGTTTTTTGTTTTTGTTTTTTTTTTTTTGGGGGGGGGTTGGTTTTTCGAGACAGGGTTTCTCTGTGTAGCCCTAGGTGTCCTGGAACTCACGCTGTAGACCAGGCTGGCCTCGAACTCAGAAATCCACCTGCCTCTGCCTCCCAAGTGCTGGGATTACAGGCGTGCGCCACCACCACTACTGGCTTTTTGTTTGTTTGTTTTGTTTTTTTATTTTTTTGAATGCTCTTTTAAACTCAGACTTCGTTTAAGTGTGAACTGCCCGGAACCTAGCACTAGTTTCCAAGTTACCTCACAACAAAACCGAGCCTAGCTCCAGTCTCTAGGCTAACCCCCAACAAGACCAGCGTTTGCAGGTTACATCCTCAACGAGAGAGAGAGAGAGAGAGAGAGAGAGAGAGAGAGAGAGAGAGAGAGAGACTAAACAGTTCTTTTACAGCAGCCAGGCTCCTACCTGGCTATTGCCAGGTAACCTTTGGGTGGAGCCCAAGAAGAAATGCTAACAATGCATACAGACAAAATATTCATACACATAAAAATACATGAATCTTTAAAAAAACAACAAAACACAACAACCCAGGCATGCATTAAGGGCGCAGGACAGCTCAGGGACCGGGTTGTATGTGAAGTGCACCCAACTGGGTAGGGACAAGCAAAAGTATCAGCTAGAGCACTGACTGCTCTTCCAAAGGTCCTGAGTTCAAATCCCAGCAACCACAGGGTAGCTCACAACCATCCATAACGTTCAGGAGTGTCTGAAGACAGCTACAATGTACTTACATATGATAAATAAATAAATCTTTAAAAAAAAAAAAAAAGTATGGGCTAAAATTAGAGTTGTTGGTTCAGAATCAGCCAGAGTTCCCGTCCCACAGCCTTCTCCCGCAGGACCTTCAGGAGTCACAGTCCCTGCTCCTGTCTCCCCAAGTGACTCCTGGGCCCCCCAGGACAGCAGTCGATGTCAGGTGAGGGCACAGAGGGTAGAGCAGCTTCTGCCCCTCACTTTGCATGCCTGGGGCTCTGGGGTGTGCTCTGGGGACCCTCCTAGTCCAGCCCGCCCTAGCTCCAGGTCCCAGGTGGCTTCCTGCTGTGACTATCCCTGTTCACCGCCCTGTGACTCCTCTGAACTCAGGCGTTCCCAGACGGAGCTTACAGAGCTATGTAGTCTGAGGCGCCCTTACTCACCGCAGGTTACTTAACATGGGAATGCAAATCCCGCCTCTCGTGGCTTCAAGTGCCGGCCTGTGGAATCAGGTTGGTTTTTGTTTTTGTTTTTGTTTTTTTGTTTTTTGGTTTTTGGTTATTGGTTTTTGGTTTTTTCGAGACAGGGTTTCTCTGTGTAGTCCTGGCTGTCCTGGAACTCACTCTGTAGACCAGGCTGGCCTCGAACACAGAAATCCACCTGCCTCTGCCTCCCAAGTGCTGGGATTACAGGCGTGCACCACCACCGCCCGGCTCAGCTTGCTTTCTTTTCTTTTCTTTTCTTTTCTTTTCTTTTCTTTTCTTTTCTTTTCTTTTCTTTTCTTTTCTTTTCTTTTCTCTTCTCTTCTCTTCTCTTCTCTTTTCTCTTCTCTTCTCTTCTCTTTTCTTCTTTCTTTCTTTCTTTCTTTCTTTCTTTCTTTCTTTCTTTCTTCTTTCTTTCTTCGAGACAGGGTTTCTCTGTGTAGCCCTGGCTGTCCTGCAACTCACTCTGTAGACCAGGCTGGCCTCGAACACAGAAATCTGCCTGCCTCTGTCTCCCAAGTGCTGGGATTACAGGCATGCGCCACCACTGCCCGGCTCAGCTTGCTTTCTTACTCAACCCAGAACCACTTGTCCAGTAGTGGCAAAGACCACAGCGGACTGAACCCTCACACATCAAGCCTTAATCAAGAAAATGTCCCACAGACTCTGCCTACAGAGGACTCTGCTGGAGGCATTTGATAGCTTGTATCAAGTTGGCAAAACCAAAACAGGTAATTGAAACTCTATCAGTAATTTTTCTTTTTTTTTTTTTTTTCTTTTACTTTGTTGAGTCGAGATCTCATGGACCCCAAGATGGTCTTTTTTGTTTGTTTGTTTGTTTTAAAGATTTGTTTGTTTGTTTATTTATTTATTTATTTATTTATTTATTTATTTTATGTAAGTACACTGTAGCTGTCTTCAGACACTCCAGAAGAGGGCATCACATCCCATTACAGATGGTTGTGAGCCACCGTGTGGTTGCTGGGATTTGAACTCAGGACCTTCAGAAGAGCAGTCAGCGCTCTTAACCTCGAGCCATCTCTCCAGCCCCTTGAGATAGCCTTGAATTAACCCTTGAGCCTCTCGCCTCAGCCTCCCATGTCTTGGAATTATAGATGAGAGTCACTACACTCTGTTTAGAGGTATAAGAATTCAACTTTAATGCCATGAGTTTCAACTTCTTTTAGATTCTCTTCAACCCTAAACCCTGGTCAGCTACTAGGCTGATGCCAGATCACGGCGTTGTATGGACTCCTGCCCTTTGAACTTCGCTGATCCCTGAACAAATTTGAGGAACCTGTAACCCCAACACTCGGGGTTACAGGCTGTCCTGGTTTGTTTCGATTGCTGAGATGAAACACCATGACCAAAAGCAAGTTGGAGAGGAAAGGGTTTGTTCGGCTCATGCTTCTACCTCATAATCTATCCCTGAAGGGAGTCAGGACAGGAACTCAAGCAGGGTAGTTACCTGGAGGCAGGAGCGGATGCAGAGACCATGGAGGCGTACTGCTCACTGGCTTGCTCATCGTGGCTTGCTCAGCCTGCTTTCTTATAGAACCCAGGAACACCAGCCCAGGGATGGCATCACCTGCAGTGGGCGGGCCCTCCCCTCCCCCATCAATCACTAATTGAGAAAAGGCCTACAACTGAATCTCATGGAGACATTTTCTCCATTGTTGTCCCCGCCTTTCAGACAACTCTGAGTCAAGCTGACCTGAACTACCCAGCACACAGACAGATTTCTAATTGGAGGATAGACTGGGCCACATAGTGAGACTCTTAGAGAGAGAGAGAGAGAGAGAGAGAGCGCCAGGTGTAGTTGCTCATAACTTCTTTAATCCTATATTTGGGGCCAGAAACAGGCAGATCTATATAAATTTGAGAGCAGCCAGATCTATACAGTCAAGGCTACATAAT
Source organism: Apodemus agrarius (assembly GCA_964023405.1). NCBI lineage: Eukaryota > Metazoa > Chordata > Mammalia > Rodentia > Muridae > Apodemus > Apodemus agrarius. Next base: position 2,474,158 of record OZ030025.1, read on the forward strand.
AGAGAAACTTTGTCTCAAAAACAAAACAACAGCCGGGCGGGCATGGTGGCGCATGCCTGTAATCCCAGCACTTGGGAGGCAGAGGCAGGCGAATTTCTGAGTTCGAGGCCAGCCTGGTCTACAGAGTGAGTTCCAGGACAGCCAGGACTACACAGAGAAACCCTGTCTCGAAAAAAACCAAAAACCAAAAACCAACCAACCAAACAAACAAACAACAACAACAAAAAAGTCACAGAGCCCTTTTACAGACAGAAGATAAGATATTTCTACCTACAAAGAAATGTGTGCAAGCCTTTCAAATTTTATTTTTATGAGTGTTTTTGCCTGTAGGCATGTGTGTATGTACCACATGCATGCATTGCCCATGAAGAACGGGAGAGGGCATCAGATCCCCTGGACCTAGATTTACAGGCAGTTGTGAGCCACCATGTTGGTGCTGGGAATGGACCCTGATCCTTTGCTCTTAATCACTGAGCCATCTTCCAGCTGTGTCTGCAAGCCTTTCAGCCAGTATGAAATTACCTGCTTCCTTTTTCTTTAACTTCCCTCCTTTCCAGTCCCTAGAATTTCACCCTAGTAAAATGGATTTTTCATTGTATTTCTTTTTTCTTTTTCTTTCTTTCTTTTTTTTAAATAAAAATTATTTATTATATGTAAGTATACTGTAGCTGTCTTTAGACACACCAGAGGAGGGCATCAGATCCTATTACAGATAGCTGTGAGCCACCACATGGTTGCTGGGAATTGAACTCAGGACCTCTGAAAGAAGAGCCAGTGCTCTTAACTGCTGAGCCATCTCTCCAGCCCATTCTTTCTTTCTCAATTTCCTCATACAATACAATATCCCCTTCCTCCACTTCTCCCAGCACCCAGATCCACCAATCTATCTCCCTCCAGAAAAGAACAAGCCTCTCAGGGATATGAACCAAACATTGCATAGCAAGACACAATAAAACTAGACCAGGCCGGGCATGGTGGCGCACGCCTTTAATCCCAGCACTTGGGAGGCAGAGGCAGGAGGATTTCTGAGTTCGAGGCCAGCCTGGTCTACAGAGTGAGTTCCAGGACAGCCAGGACTACACAGAGAAACCCTGTCTCGGAAAAAAGAAGAAGAAGAAGAAGAAGAAGAAGAAGAAGAAGAAGAAGAAGAAGAAAGAAAGAAAAAAGCAGTGAGTGCTATTACCCATTGAGCTATCTCTCCAGCTCCCCATTTTTAAAAAGATTTATTTATTTAATGTGAGTAGACTGTTACTCTCGTAAGACAATCTTAACCACTGACCCATCTCTCCAGGCCCTTCTTTGTGTTTCTTTCTTGTATTTTCCTGCTACTGTACATATTTGAGGGTCTCATGGGTCTTGGACTGTCTTTAAAACTGTTCTATGGCTATGAACTGAGCTGAGGGCTTTGCGTGTGCTAGGGAAGCTCTCTATCAACTGAGCCGCTCCCCTTTCTATGCTGAGCCAGGGTTTCACGCATTCCAGAAGGCACCTGACTTGATGTGCTGTTGAAGATGAACTGAACTGCTGAACCCTCCACCTCCGCTTCCCAAGTGCCAGGCTTACAGATGTACATCACCATGACCACCGGCTCATAAAAATCATTAAATAATTATTCTGCACTAAATTTATAGTACAACTATCATAAGACACAGATATTAAAGTTAAAAATACTAATTAGACATGAAAATAGATCTTTTTTTTGTTTTTGTTTTTGTTTTTTTTTGTTTTTTGTTTTTTGTTTTTGTTTTTCGAGACAGGGTTTCTCTGTGTAGTCCTGGCTGTCCTGGAACTCACACTGTATACCAGGCTGGCCTTGAACTCAGAAATCCGCCTGCCTCTGCCTCCCAAGTGCTGGGATTACAGGCGTGTGCCACCACACCCGGCAAAATAGATCTTTTTTTAAAGATCTATTTATTTTATTGGGTGAGTACACAGTGGCTGTCTTCAGACACACCAGAAGAGGGCATCTGATCCCACTACAGGTGGTTATGATCCAACATGCGATTGCTGGGAATTGAACTCAGAACCTTTGGAAGAGCAGTCAGTGCTCTTAATCACTGAGAAATCTCTCCAGCCCCAGAAAACAAACTCTCATTGAAAATGCATCTTAAAGCCGGGCGTTGGTGGCGCACGCCTTTAATCCCAGCACTTGGGAGGCAGAGGCAGGCGGATTTCTGAGTTCGAGGCCAGCCTGGTCTTCAGAGTGAGCTCCAGGACAGCCAGGACTACACAGAGAAACCCTGTCTCGAAAAACCAAAAAAAAAAAAAAAAAAAAAAAAATGCATCTTAAGAGGCTGGGGAGAGTCGGATGTGATGATGCACTCTCTTAATCCCAGCACTGGGGAGACAGAGGCAGGTAGATCTCCGTGTGTTGGGGTCCTGCCTGGTCTATATAGTGAGGGTCAGAACAGCCAGAACTACATCGAAAGATCCTGTATCAACACGCACGCACGCACGCACGCACGCACGCACGCACGCACGCACACACACACACCCTTTGCTGGGCAGCTTCCAGAAGAACACTCTAGCCAGGCTCAGTGTGTTTCAGAAGAACTTGAGTGCTCCCAGAATGGAGTCCCTTAAAACAAACTGCCCAGCTGGGTGGTGGGAGCACAAACATTTAATCCCAGCACCCGGAGGCAGAGGTGGGTAGATCTGTGTGTTTGAGTCAGGCTTGCTCTATAGATGGAGTTCCAGATGGCCAGGGCTACACAGAGAAATCCTGTCACAGAGAAACCCTGTCTCTAAAACAAAACAAACTGCGTATACACCCTATGGGTTTACATGTACCACCTAGGTTAGATCAGCCACAGGTAAGCTTTCTCTTTCTTCACAGGAACTCCAGAAGAACAGGACCATGGGTCTGCCTGCCCTTGTCGTGTGAAATTATATACTCAGCCCTCCTCCCTGCACATGAGCAAGAGAGGAAACACAGATAATTCCTAGATCTCTGCAAGCTAAGAGCTGAGAGGAACGCAGCTGAATATTTAAAAAACCTAAGCGACGGTAAAGAAGCAACCTAGATTCAGAAGAAAAACGCGGCTTTATTTTTTTCCATTGGAAGCACCATCCTGGTTGAATGTCAGTTCCTAGATAAGGACACCAGGTGGCAGCAGAGAGCACAGAGCTTAGGCTCTCCCTAGAAGTCCAGGTCTAGACCAGCAAGAACAGGCTGTGTGAGGTAGGAGTGTGCTTTCTGCTGATCACGGGAAGCAGAGGGACAACGTGGGGGCTGAACACGGACGCAAGGTGGAGGGAGAGGGCTGTAGAACATAGACACTTCCAACACAGAACACAATCCAACCAGAGACTTAGGAAGGAAACTAAGGAATTAGGGAAAATTGAGATTCTAAGAGGGCAGCTGAAGAAAGAGGTGGGTTTGGGTGTGCTCTGTGGAGGCTCTAGTTCCCTGGGGTCCCCTATCTATACTCTTCCTGGGGCGGATCAAGGTCTGGCTCCTCCTGAGATTCACTGTCCATCTCAGGGGCAGGGGGCCAGGGATTTTCTGGGGGCTGGGTTCCTGCTGGCCAGGGGTCATCAGGCAGGGGAGGTTTAGGGGGATCAGTGCTCGGGGGCTTTGGGGGCCAGGCACCAGTGTCAGGAAGATCTCTCCAGGGACGGTTGGAGCCTGGAGGTGGAGGTTCATCAAACAGAGGAGGCTCCCCTGGCCAGGGATCACCAGGGATTGGGGGTCCCAGAGGCAATGGTGGGGAGTCCTCCTCTTCTTGGGTGTCTGTGGATCTGGGAGAGGGGTCCCCGTTGCCTGAGATGCCTGTAGAGGAGGAAGAAGAAAGGTAAGAGATAGTCACAGAGCATTTCCCACCCAGCTTCACACCCAAAGGTTGAGCCTCACTTAGACTAGCACAGCCTGAGCCCCAAAACAGAACAGACCTCAGAGTGACCCCCAAAGCGCTCTCCATACATTTCCCAAACACTGAAGCCGGCTTTACACGGTGTAAAAGCCCTGGGCTCATCGGGACCACCCACGCGATCATGCCTCCAAATGGCTCTGTTCAATCTTGGCTGGGATATACCCAACTGGAACCGCCCCCAGGGTGGTCTGCACCGGAAGTCGTCTTGGCCCCGCCTGTGGCTCAGGCCCCATCTCTGTAATAACCAGCCCTCATCAATAGACCCCAGTCCCGGTGACTCCACAAAACTCTATCACATCCCTTCACCCGACCCAACAACATATTCAGAATCAAGGTGCCCCTGCCTGCATCCCCTGAGCTCCCCACTAAGGACCCTCCGAGGAGAATCCCATCAATCCCTCCACTCAGCGTTCCGCTTCCTCCTTCCCTCCTGGGGGTCCCCTCCCTAAGGGTGAGTCCTTTTGACCATCTCCATCACCCCGGCCGTGCTCCTGGCCTCTTCCAACCTTTCACAGCCACTCACCTCCTGCACACAGGCAAAGGACCAGCAGGCCTAGCAGCTTCCAGTTAAGCATCATGGCTGTCTACTGGCCCCCAAGGCGGGGTGCTCCGAGTCTAGGTGCTCGGGAACCCAAGAGGCTTTATAGCAGAGGAGGTAGAGGAGGTGGCTAGCCTGTGGGGAGGGGCCAGATCGGCGCCCTGAGGGATCCCTATCAGAGCCTAACTGGTCAAACCCGTTTACAAAGAACCTGTCCATAAGCATCCCTCTTCTCGGTCCCCCAGCCCGGGCGTCCCCCTCCCCCTCCCCCCCAACAGCCCGGCAGCCGGGTCTCCCTATCAGTGACCCAGACCCCAGGAGACTCCACCCTTGTTTTCACACTTCCTCCATCCACACCCTGCAGGAATCGGACCCACCTGTCATGTTTATAATCACAGGGAAGGCCACCTTTGAAGCCACAAAATGGGGGCAAACCCTGCGTGGGGAAGCTTGGTAATTACAGGCAGAGGCGGGACGCCTCGGCCAGCTAGCACCCTCTAGACTGGCATCTCAGCCTCGTAGCTCCTTCCCCCCACTCCCCTCTGGACCATGCAGGGTGCTGTCTGGCGTGTCTCTTCAGTCACGGGGAACTTCCCAAGCAGTGTCATCTAAGGAATTCCATGGGAGCCACCTTGGTGACGGGAAGCCAGGATATCCTGGTTCCTGACCCCATGCAGAGGTGATTGCATCAACACCAAAGGCTTAGGAAGAGCTTCCCGTTTGTAACCCTAGAAATCTTCCTTCCTCAAGGTTGGCCCTGAGCACCAGGGTCCATTCCACACACATGGGTCCCCACCTGGTGTTTGGGATCCCGCCTGTGGCTGAGCTGGGAAGCTCCGTCTCCACTTGCAGACCCTGTCCCCAGAGCATCCAGCTTGATCCTGGGCCATCTCCCTCAGGCCCCCAAGGTTTTAACCCACTGTTACTCTTCCTCTCACAGTTTTTTTCTTTCCAGAGAATGTGAATGTTTTACATACACTCGACAATGCGCAGGGAGGTCAGAAGGCATTGAATGCACCAGAACTGGAGTTACGAACAGTTGTTCACCTCCACGTGGTTGCTAAGAACTTAATCCAGGTCCCCTGAAGAGCAGCCAGTGCTCTCAGGGCCACCCAGCCATCTCTCCAGCCCACCACAAAGCCCTTCTGGGTATTTGCCTGCCCTGCCCCTGCCAGGAACCTCCTGGTGTCCCCCCATCACAGTGGCCCTGGGCTAGGACAGCATCTGCTGAGACTCCTTGAAAGTTCAATGTTTAGAATCTTGCGCTGGAGCCGGGTGTGGTGGCGCACGCCTGTAATCCCAGCACTTGGGAGGCAGAGGCAGGCAGATTTCTGAGTTCAAGGCCAGCCTGGTCTACAGAGTGAGTTCCAGGACAGTCAGACCTACACAGAGAAACCCTGTCTCAAAACAAACAAACAAACAAACAATCTTGCTCCAGGCATTCATCAATACCCAAAGAAAGTGAGGACAAAGAAAACTTGGTCTGGGTAGCAGTGGCACGTGCCTTTAACCCCAGCACTGGCGCGCGCGCGCGTGCGTGCGTGTGTGTGTGTGTGTGTGTGTGTGTTTTGAGGGAAGGGCAGGACACAACCCAGTTGCAGGCAGATCTCTGAGTTTGAGGGCAGCCTGATCCAAGGAGTGAATTCTAGAATAGCCAGGGCTGCAGAGATCCTGTCCTGAAAAAAAGGGACAGAAAGAACTTGGGAAGCAGGGGCAGGTGGGTCTCTGAGTTCAAGGCCAGCCTGGTCTGCATAAGAAGCTCTAAGGCATCCAGGACTATGTCTCAAAAGTCAAAACATAAAGCAAACAACAAAATCTGGGAGCTTAGAACACTTCCAGGGCAGTTAGGAAAGAGGATTGGAGGCACCTCTCAGAGGAAGGGCAGGGGTGGGAGGATAAGCTGGCTTCAGGGGAAATCCCAGGCTCCAGACGTCTCCAGGCAACGACTCCACTACAGCCATCTTTATTCGTTGCAGAGTTCGAACTGATGGAAGCTGGGGTCCCAAGGCTTGCTGGGGAGCAGGGCTAGGCTGGCCCCTCCCCCCGTCCTCCCATTCAACCCTCCTGGGGATCCAGATCCAGGCTGACTTCACTCCTTTTCCTGGCCGCTCCGGCTCAGCGGCGGACCCGAAGAAGGGCTCCTGGTGTTGTGGTTATCTTCCAGATAAACAGCTTCGTCTCTAGAAATGGCCTCGCTCAGGCCTTGCAGGTTATCAAGCAGGACAGTCAGGGCGCCTGACGTAGGAGACACAGGGGGGACACTGGCGTGAGAGCGGGCTGCACGCTGCCCGGGGCACGGGCTGCACAGGCTGGGAGGCCCCGAGGGACATCCTGGGCACTCGGCAGCACAGAGGAAAGGCCACGGCCTGGAGCGCCGCACGTCCTTCAGTGTTTTCTACCTTTCATGGATTCCTTGCTCGGTGAAGCTGCTAGAGACTCTGGCGATGGGGACGCCACAGACTGGGGGCTGTACTTCTTATTCACTCCAGAGGGAAGCACTGCTAACAGGCGCTGCTGCTTGTAACGGAAGAGGAGACCCTCCTGCTTCAAGGTGGCCTGGGAAGGAGACGGTCAGCCGCCGGCCCAGCCCAGCCACCCCTCCACGCCTTCACTCACCCACCAGCTACCATGACTAGACTAGCTCCCTGCTGTCCCCTACCAGCATGAGGTTCTTGTCCCGCTCCAGCTCCTGCACGCGCCGGGTCAGCCGCTGCCCCTCTTCCTTCCGGGCCTCGTCCTGCAGGCGCCTCAGCTCCTGGTTGCGCTCCTTTTCCCGTGTGGCTTTGTGCTGGATCTGGCGCAAGGAAACCACTAAGGAGATGGGAGGGGGTTAGCCCAGAGCCCCAAAATGAGACTTGAGTTCTCAACTCTCTCTCGGGGTCTCTTCCACACCAGGGGTGGGCTGATGTCACGGGATCCTGAGCTCTATGAGCCCTAAGTACTATCCCCACCCCTGATGCCGGTTCCTTAGGCAGGACCTGGACAGGAGCCGGAGTCACATCTCCCATAGGTAGCACCCATGTGATCTGTGTTGCTGTTGTTTGGGACATGCTTCCCTATGTAGTCCAGGCTAGCCCTAAACTATCCTGCCTCTTACTTTCAGTGCTGGGGTGACAGGCAAGTACCACCATGTGTGGCTAGGGCTCACGTTCTTACGACACCGGTATCATGACTAGAGAATTTTCTATCTGTGGGGCATGCAGCTAAACTGGCGAGTCTGCTGCAACTTACACGATTCAAATGTCTACACATGTAACCGTGGGAGCATCGGCAAGAGCGCAGGGTGTTGACTGTGTCTCTACTTAGGGAAGACGCGGACATTCATCCTGCTCCTCTAACTCATCCAAGTGTTAAAAGTTTCTGGGGAGGGCAGTTGCCAGAAGTGGGGACACAACAGTGGTGTCTGTTGAAGGGCAGTGACGCAGGCCGGAGCCAGAGCTGTCCTGATGTGGTGCTGGCTGCGGTGTGTTCATCCTTTAAGAATTCCTTTATGTCAGTCCTATGCTAACTTGCTGCATACACGTGTGTCAACGAAAAGCTTCAAAAAAGCTTGGGGCGGGGCGGGGCGGGGCTACCAGCCCTGTGTCTCAGTGCTGCCTTCCTCCCCACATCTCACCAGCCTTGGCCTGCTCCCTCCGGGCCTCGTTCAGCCTCCTCTTTGTGTCTGAGAGCTGTTCCCGAAGCCGCGTTTCCACCTCGGCCACCTTCTCTTGCAGAGCTGCGGTTGAGGGTACGAGACAGTGTCAGGGGAGCTGCCCATCCTGCAGAGTGGCACACACTGCCGCACCCCCACACCTTGCCCGTAGATCTCCTGCTGCTGCGTCAGCTCCTGACGGAGGCTGGCAGCTTCCTCCGTGCTCTCCTGCTGGCCCTGACGCGCTGCCTCCAGCTGCTGCCCAACGCTGGCCAGGGATTCCTGGGCACGCTGCAGCTCCTGCTCCAGCTGCTGGGCCACCTCGGTCAGCTGCCGGCGCTCGGCCTCCCCTAAAAGGGAAGTGTGGTCACACAAGACCTCAGCTCGCACCCGAGCCTCAGAAGATCGGGAGTCTCCTCCAGCCCCACCCACGGACGGACGGACGCACGCACGCACGCACGCACGCACGCACGCAGGCATACCTTGCTCCCGCGCCCGCCCCACCTCCTGCTGGATCAGGTGGGCACTCAGCTGCAGCTCTGCATCCAGGCGGTTCCGTTCTTCCCGCAGCTGCTCCAGCTCAAGGCTCAGATCTGTGTCCGGTGGGGGTGCAGCTTCGGATGGAGGAGAGCTGAGATAGCAACGACGGAGTCAGAGAAAATTCCCCCAGCAGCTCCCTGACTGGTGCCTCCCCTCTTCGGCCTCTGGGTCCTAGCAGCCAATAGGTTGCCCCCAGCATCCACACACACCCCTCCACCTCAATGTGCCAGAACCTCACCTCTCCAGGCGCAACTGAGCAAGAGCCAGCTTTCGAGCCATCAAACCTGAGGAGAAGAGGGGACAGGGAGATGAGCATACACTGACAGATGGTGGTGGGAGCACAGGACTTAGTGACAGTTACCAAGGCAACAGAGGATAAATGTGGGGTTAGATCCAGGGCTAAGGGTTAGGGGGCCAGGCTAGAAACCCCACAGTTGCTCTACGTACCCTTAATGGTGTGGACCGTACGGACAGCATAGCTGAGTCGGTTGCTGAGGCTGGGAATCCGGGCTACAGCCTGATCCACCCTGGTCATGGTGCTCTGGAGTTTGGCCTGAGTGCTGAGGAAGACATAGGCCTCTCACTGTCTTCCCTCCCCTCGTCCCTTCAAGACCTGCACGCAGGGTCTCATGCAGAAGACACATCTGTCTCAAAGGCCCTGCAGGGTCTGGTGCAGAGGACACATCTGTCCTGTTACATGAGCAGGGAGGTGGGATGTTACGTAGCAAGCAAAGGAGAAACAGAAGCCACCAGGAGAGGCAGGACCCTGGCAGACACTGCCGGTCAGTCACAGTCCTGAGCAAACCTAGAGAGAATCTAAGTGCCTAAGCTCCGTAACTCAGGTAAAAACATCCAGATGAAAACAAGCTCCTGCCACAAAATCTACGGTGTCTCATTTGGTTCCTAAGAGTCTTTTTGTGTGGGTCAGAGAGGATTAGGGTTAAGGGGGAGGGGGGTGGCTAGAAATTCACCCTCACGCTTGGCCTGCCACGTCTATAATAACCTGTGGCGGGAACCTTTTAGTTCATGGGCTCAACTCCGACCTGGATCTGCATTCTGTAGCCCAGGAAAGGCTCAGCAACAATTCTACAGAGGCCAACAGCAGGCACCAGAGACTAGCTAAACGGTCTGTACCTGTAGGCCACCACTCGGGCTCCAGGCACTGGGGATCTGCCACTGTCTGCTTCACTTGGGGGTCAGGGTGTTCAAAGCCTGGAAGGACTTTCTGGTGATTTTTACTAAGAACCATGTCTGTGACCTGGCAGAAAGCAAAACCCCATACACAACAGCCCAACATCCCCCTGGAGGCAGGCACCCCATATACCACACCCCAACGTTCTCCTGGAGACAGGCACTTGCAGGGCTTTAAATCTGATTCTTCCAAACTAGTCTGACTCTGTGCAAGTTTAAAAGTTTCATCTTTTTGTTGTTGTTGTTGTTGTTGTTTTCTTTTGTGCCAGGGATTGAACCCAGAGATTCCTGAATGCTAGGCAAATGCTCTACTGAGCTATAGCCTAGCCCAGCTGTACAACTAGGGTGTCTCCCCCAACCAGACAGGGCGCATGTGCAAAGAAAAGAAGGAGGAAGAGAGGGAGGAATGGCTGCACATGACTCCGGTTTCCATCCATCCCTGAGCTCTGAAGCTACAGCTCCGCCTGGCTGCCCTAGACGAGCTTCGGAGCACACTAGACCGAAGTGCAGGAAGCAGTACCCCTGCTCTAGCCCAGCCACAGCTACGTTCACAGCAGCGGGTGATGCTGGTGTGACATAAAGGTGTCTACCACATCCCCACGTCACACGCATGCGCGCGCACACACACACAGCAGGCTCCACCACGTGCTGCTCTGTGACAGATACCTGTTCATGGCACTGACCACGAGCTTCAGCTGCTCCTCAGCAGAGGCTGTCTGCTGTTCCTGCCTCCGCCTGGCCTCCTGAGCCTGAGTCAGCTCCATCTGCAGGGTCTGGTAAGGATGTAGCTCTGTGTGTGCTTTTTTTTTTTTTTCTGGACAGGGTTTCTCTGTGCAGCCCTGGGTGTCCTGGAACTCACTTTGTAGAGGCCTCAAACAGAAATCCACCTGCCTCTGCCTCCCAAGTGCTGGGATTAAGGGCATGCGCCACCACCGCCCAGCTCTGTGTGTGCTTTTTCTTGTAGGCCTCCCTGGCACCTGGCCCCCACACCCTGGCCAGGGTCGTCTACCCCCCCAACCCCACCCCCTGCTTAAGGAGCCTCACCCTCCTCCCTTAAGGAGTACCCTCAGACCTTGGTGCTCATCCGCTCCACCTCCACCTGTGCAGTTTTGTCTTGCAGGGCACGCTGCAAGATGGCCTGCTCCTGGCTTTGGGCGGTCACTTGCTCCTGGAGCTCCGCTACCTACAGGAGCAGAAGGAGCTGAGCAAGGAAATCTAGAGCCAAAGCTCTGGGGACACGGGTGGGAGGGGTGGGAGGCAGGGCAGGAGTCTCCGGAGTGGGGCTGCAGAGATGGCTCAGCGGTTAAGAACGCTGGTTCTTGCAGAGTCCGACTCCCTTTTCCCACGCGATGGCTCACAACCATCTGTAACTCCAGTTCTGGGGGAGCAAACACCTTCCTCTGACCTCCGCGGGCACATGGTACACTACATACATGCAGGCAAAACATGCATACACATAAAACAAAATAAACACACCTTTTATTTCTTTCTAAGACAGCTCACTATATAGCTCTGGCTGTCCTGTAACTCACTTTGGCTGGTCTGAAACTCAGAGATCCTCCTGCCTCTGCCTCCCAGGTACTGGGATTAAAGGAGTGTGCCACCACATACAGCTAAATAAAGAAGTACTATTGGGAGGCAGAGGCAGGCGGATTTCTGAGTTCGAGGCCAGCCTGGTCTACAGAGTGAGTTCCAGGACAGCCAGGACTATACAGAGAAACCCTGTCTCGGAAAACCAAAAAAAAAAAAAAAAAAAAAAAAAAGAAGTAGATGGCTCAGCGGTTAAGAGCACTGACTGCTCTTCCAAAGGTCCTGAGTTCAAATCCCAGCAACCACATGGTGGCCCACAATCATTCATATTGAGATCTGATTCCCTCTTCTGGAGTCTGAAGACATCTATAGTGTCCTTACATATAATAAACAAATAAATCTTTTTTTTTTTTAAAGACTTGCTGTGTTAAAATCAATAATGCCTTAAAATTTAAAAAAAAAAAAAAAGAAAAAAGAAAAGAAAAGAAAGCCCAGTGTGGTGGGGCGTACCTTTAATTCTAGCATGAAGGAGGAAGAGGCAGGCAGATCACTTATAGGCCAATCCGGTCTACAAAGTGAGTTCCAGGAGAGCCACAGTACACAGAGACTGTCTTGAATCTTCTCTGACTCAGGCTGCACAGGCCCACACTTTGGGAAACCATCCTGACCCCTTGCCCTGCTGGTGCCATGACCTGAGGGACTCTGTGGCCTGCTCAGAGGCCGTCCTTGACCGTCCTACCCATCCACCGCAGTCTGTCACCGCCACTTCTCCATAGCATGTATGACAATGTGACACCTACCCATCTTTCTACTTACCCGCTCGTCCTTCTAGAACTCAAGCTCTGTGAGAACAGGGTCCTTGGCTCGGGGCTCTGTGCCTAGCATGTAGCAGTCACCCAAAGACTAACTGTCAACACTGTGCGAGACACTGCATGCAGGTCAACAATGACAGAGACACAGCCCCTGACCTGGTCCCTCAGCTGTGCTGTGGAGTCCCTGTGCTGCAGGTCCTGGGCTTTGAGCTGCACCATGAGGGCAAACACCTTCTCCCGCCAGCTGCGCAGCAGCGAGCAGCACTTCTTAGGAAACTCAGGCTCCAAGGGATCTAAAGGCTTAATCTGTACGGGGGAAGAAGGGGGATGGATCTTCTAAGGAAGCGGGCACGGGTGACCTTCGTCCTTCCTGTCCTGCCATCCACAGTGAGGAGTTTAGGGTCTTGGGAGCATATCACCTACTACTCCCAGAGAGGGAAGGCCTGCAGCAGGGCAGGGTCTGGAGGATGAGGGAGCTCCTACCTTCCTGGTCAGCTCCTCTTCCTGCAGGGCGAGCATGTGTGTGAGACTCTGTACTCGTACCTGCAGTAACTCCACAGTGGCCTGGAGGTCAGCCCGGTCCTCCTTCAAGTGCTGGGGAAAGAAGTCCATCAGCCAGGCTCCCCATGCTACCCTCGGGCCGCGGGCAGTCTCGAGGACAGCATGGCTTCCCTTCCAGGGGCTGTGCTCGCTCCTTCCAGGCCATCCCCTGGTCCCCCGGTGTCTTTTCTCCCACCTTCAAGGTGTCTAGAAGCTCCTGTCTTTCCAGCTCCCATGTCTGGCTAGGAGCCTCAGGAGGAACTTGTTCCCCCACATACTTCCGCAGACTCTCGACCAAGGTCACCTGAGCTTGCAGCTCTTCTTGGGTCTTACTGAGATTGAAACAGGAATGGGATAGTCCTCAGAGGAACAGCCTGGAGATAATACCCGAGCACCATGTCACCTGCTGGGCCCCTCACTAACACCCACTGCGCAGCCCGCTGACCTCAGCTGACTCCTGAGCAGGTCCGCCTCCTTCTCGGCCATAGCCAGCTGCTTGGCTTCCCCTGCCCGTTTCATTTCCAGGCTACTCAGAGACTTCTCCAAGCCCTCAGCCTTGTTGGTCAGACTGTCGAGAGCCTTCTGGTGAGCCTGTGTCAGGGAGGACAGCTGTGGAGGAGGAGTGTGTTCAGAAAAGGCCGGCCTGAGGGGCTGGAGAGAGGCTCAGCGGTCAGACCCAAGTTCAGTTCCCAGCACCCATGACAGGCAGTTCAGAGGATCCAGTATCTTCCCTCTTCCGGCCGCTGAGGCCCTCACACACGTGGTATACACTCACCAACACAACACACACTCACAAGCAAAAATAAATCTTTAGGGGGTGAGGGCAGCTCACCCCACCTCGGGGCCTCGTCTCTCAGAGAGCCGTCTCTCTGACCGTGCTGCTGTAAGCAAGTGGAGGGAATCTTGGCCTCGGGTTCTCCACAGTTAGTTTCAAACAATCGTCAGCTCCTGCCGGTTCACTTCCCGGTCCCTCTGTGTTCATTGCTAACAGCTAGAGAAAACTCATGCCGAGTCTTTCAGACTGTGGAGACGGCTCAGCCGGTAAGTGCTCGCCTCACAAGTGTGAAGACCTGAGTGAGGAGCCCCAAAACCTTTTCGAAAAAGGTTCACACACACCTGTAATCACCCCTGCTCTATGGGATGGGAGGAGACATGGGCGGATCCCTGAAGCTCCCAGTCTGGCCCGCATGGTAAGTTACAGGCCAGTAAGAGACCCTGTCTCGAGTAAAAGGAGCTTGAGACCCACACGAGCTTGTCCTCTGACCTCCAAACATGTGCCAGGCACACTGACACCCACAGACCCACGCCTGAGTGTACACACACCCCTCAGTTGAATGTCTTCAGCCCCACAGCCGGCTCCTCTTTGGCCAACCTGAAGTGAGCTCGAGTTATTTGAGAAGGAGAACGCAGTTGAGAAAGTGCATCCATTAGATCCTCCTGTAGGCAAGCCTACGGGATTCTCTCGATGGGTGACTGATTTGGGAGGACCCCACCCACAGTGAGGTGACACCACCCCTACATAGGCAGTACTGAGTTACACAGGAAAGCAGGCTGACCACGCCATGAGGAGCAAGCCAGTGAGCAGGGCCCCTCCGTGGCCTCAGCTTCCCCCAGAGGACTGTGAGCGCGGCGACGTAAGCCAGAAGCCATTCCCTTCCTCCCCAAAGCTGCTTTCTGTCAGTGCTTCATCAGAGCGATAGAAACCCGGAGGCATTCCAGTACTTGGGAGGCTGAGTCGGGAGCACTGCCTCAAGTTCAGCCAGGGCGACAGATCAAGACCCTACCTCAACACCCATCTACCACACAAAACAGACTGCCACACCCACAAAGCCACTACAGGAAAAGCACACTTGCCCAAGCTCTCTCCTGCGGCTCTCCTGCTCCCTTGAGCAGGTGCTGTCCCGCCCTCAGGAAGACCTCTCTGCCCTTTCCTGCTCTAGCAGCCGGTTAGACCCTACTTCAGTGTGACCATGAGGATGCTCTGGGGAGGGAGGGTCTTTCTCACTAGATCCCAGACAGGGCCAGGGGCAGCAGAGCTGTGGAGCCGATGGGTAAGGGGTGTGTCCTGCCTGCTCCGGCAGGGCCAGCCCTGCCAGCCCTGTCTCCATTACAGGTATCGACTTGTGAAACGGAGCACAGGGCTTTTTAGCCGTAAAATACAAATCTGACTGTGTGATTTCCCCGATTCTTTTCTGAAGCTCGGCATGGTGGTGCACACCTTTGATCCTAGCACTTGGGAGGCAGAAGCAGGAGCCAAGGCCAGCCAGAGCTACACAGTGAGGTCCTGATTCAACAACAACCAAAATTAAAAAGCAAAAAATACCCCCTTCTTTTCTTGTGACACGGGCGGGGCTGAGCCTGCAGCCTTGTACAGAGCAGAGGAGCACTCTCTGAGCTACGGCCTCAGTTACTTAGAACCTGCCAATGGCTATCTGTCTTTTCTTTCTTTAAAGAATTACTTATTTACTATTATTTATTTTATATATACGAGTACACTGTAGCTGTTCTCAGACACTCCAGAAGAGGGCATTGGATCCCATTACAGATAGTTGTGAGCCACCATGTGGTTGCTGGGATTTGAACTCAGGACCTCTGGAAGAGCAGTCAGTAGTGTTCTTAACCACTGAGCCATCTCCCCAGCCCCCCTATTTGCCATCTTTTGACGTAGAAGCAGTCCACCTCTCTCACAATGTCTGTCTAGAGCTGACTTCTGAACATGGTACCAATCACAGATTATCCATGTAGAGCAGGGCGCTTGCTTAGTCCGGTGACAGATTCAGAGACCCTTCCTATGGGCAACTCACAGGCAGCAAGGCTGCCCTGCTCTAATCTTATAAAAACGACACTCATCTTCACAGCCTCCCTTCCCGAGCTCTCCATCACCCCAGGGTGGCCCTCTCTGTCCCTTCAGTACTTTCCCAGTTACAACTGGCTAACTATAGCTGCACTGAGTGTGTCCCATGCTGGGAAGTCAGCTCCATCCACGAGAGCAGAGACGCAGGCAACTTGAATCCCTGGCCAGCGCCTGCCTCAAGGACCTCAAGGACGGCAAAGAGCAGCACTGGGTCACCTGACTGAAAAATCTGCCTTTCCCAGGCTTCCCTAGGACCCTTACCACTGCCCCACCCCGACCCCATCTCTCCCTCCCTCCCTTCCTCCCTCCCTCCCCCACATTCCCAGAAGAGTACTTGGCACAGAAAACGGAGAAATACTCCTTCTGGGGTTTCGAAGGCTGTGAGCTCACCTGACTCCCAAGAAGCAGGTGCAGCCTGAGGGAAACCGAAATACCCAAGTTCTCCCCCACGCCCACGGGTCTGCTGCTCCTAAGGCTCCTTGCAATTTCCTAGACAGCGTGCCCTGGAATGCTTCTAAGTGTCCCCTGCAACCCCATGCCCGCCACCCCCCCACCCCCACCCCCACCCCCGTGTTCACCTGCTCTTGGTGCAGGCTCTGAATTTCCTCCAGCTCCTTCTGCTTCGCCTCTTCTAGGTTCTTCCGAATCATCTCAGCTCCGGCCAAGGCGGTGCGCAGGCCCTCAGCCTCAGTTTGCCCGGCCTTCTCGGCCACTGCAAGAGCATCCAGCTCCATGGCCTGAGTCTCTAGCCTCATCTTCTGCTGCAGGGAGGTCTCCCGTAGGGACCGGACTTCCTCCTCCAGCCGCCGCAGCTCGTGGAGCTGCCGAGAGATCAGCTCAGCCTGCTGGCTCAGGGCACCCGAGACCCCCAGCTCCAGAGACCTTCAAAGACAGGTGGGCACGGGTGAGCTGCTGGGAGGGTGGAAGATGCAGGGGCTGAAGCTGAGGCAGGAGGATGGATGCATCTACCCCACCATCATCCATCAAATCCCTGCTAAGCACATAAGGTCGTCCACTTTCTGCCCTCGGACGACGTAAGGGCTAGTGAGATCTGCGAGGAACACCATTGCTCCAGAGATCCACGCATAAGAAGACAGACGGGTTAAACATCGAACATGCGCATCCGAGGGCTTCATGTTTTGAGTGCAAGGATGTCTGAATTACAGGTGAGGGCAACAGTATGGACAGGGCAGCACCTGGGCGGGACTGACCTTCTGCTACCAAGATGGCGGCAAGGCCAAGTGATTTCTTTTCTTTTTTTTTTGTTTGTTTTTTTTTGTTTGTTTTTGTTTTTTTCGAGACAGGATTTCTCTGTGTAGTCCTGGCTGTCCTGGAACTCACTCTGTAGACCAGGCTGGCCTCGAACTCAGAAACCCGCCTGCCTCTGCCTCCCAAGTGCTGGGATTACAGGCGTGTGCCACCACTGCCTGGCTGTGATTTCTTTTCCTTCCTTCCTTCCTTCCTTCCTTCCTTCCTTCCTTCCTCCCTCCCTCCCTCCCTCCCTCCCTCTCTCTTTCTTTCTTTCTTTTTTTTTTAGACACTGTTGTTGTTTCATCTCGCTTTATTTGAGACAGGGTCTCATGTAGCCCAGGCTGACCCGGTACATAGCAGAGGCTGGCCCTGAACTTGGAATCCTGCCTCCACTCTTCCATCTGTGCGCCAGGGCATGCCTGTGTGCATGTGCCTATCCACACGAAAAGTATGTAATTGCAACAACAACAACAACAACAACAACAACAACAAACCCAAAATAACAAAAAACAAAAAACCAAAACCAAAACCAAAAGACCGCAAAGCTGAAGACAACGCCACTCGTGTTTCCCAATGATGTCTCCCGCTGCCCTTCCCTTCCCTTCCCTTCCCGACCTCTCGGCTGTCAGGGAACTTCCCTAACCTCTTGCACTGCATCGGAACGCTGGCGTCTGTCTTCTCTAAGACTCTTTCACAGTTGTAACTGGAATTACAGGCCTGCACTGCTACACCCTGCTCTTTCGGTATGGGCTTTCAGTGAGTGGTACATTGCACAGGGAGTCTGAAGGCAGTCCATTTACAAAAGACTCAGTGTCGTGCACATCTGAACCAGTTTTGAGGAGGCCCCTGAGGCGGACTGATTCTCCGTCCTGAGAATGGCAGGATTTCCTTTAACTGGAGGCTAGTAATTACTTGCCATGGCTCCTTACAATCTGCCTCCTAACACCCTCCTCTGACAGGATGACACTCCAGTACACTGGGGGAAAGACACAGCCCCAACAGAAGAATTCTCATTCACACAGAGGCATGGATGCACGGGGGCTGAGAGACAGCTAGGGGCTAAGACTGCTTGCTGATCTTGCAAGGACTCTGAGTTCAGTTCTTAGCCCCCACATTCAAAGGCTGATCGCTTGGCTGTAACTCCAACTACAGAGGATCCTTCACCCTTTTTTGGCCTCCAAGTTTGAATGCTCACACACAGTCATATACACATAAAGTCTTTGTTGTTGTTGTTTGTTTATTTCTGGACAAGTTTTTCTCTAAGTAGCCCTGACTGTCCTGAAACTCAATCTCTAGACCAGGGTGGGGCCTTGAACTCAGAGATCTGCCTACTTTTCACTCCTCTAGTGCTGGGATTAAAGGCAGACCATATCGGGCTCAAAAATAAAAATCTTGGGGCCTGAGGGATGGAGCAGAGGTTAAAGTTGTTTCAGAGGTCCTGGGTTCAAGTCCCAGCAACCACATGGTGGCTCAAGACCATGTATAATGAGACCTGGTGCCCTCTTCTGGTGCACCGAAATACACGTAGACAGAACATTGTATATATACTAAATAAATAATTCTTTAAAAAATATAAAAATACGGGCGTGGTGGCGCACGCCTTTAATCCCAGCACTTGGGAGGCAGAGGCAGGCGGATTTCTGAGTTCTAGGCCAGCCTGGTCTACAGAGTGAGTTCCAGGACAGCCAGGGCTACACAGAGAAACCCTGTTTCTTAAAACCAAAACCAAAAAAGAAAAAAAAAACCCAAAAAAATATAAAAATAAAGTCTTAAAACACACATTCACAGAGCAGAGGCAGCTCCAGTTGCATATTCCTATAAAGGCCTGTAATAACTACTCCAAAAGAAGGAGCCAGTATGCCTTTGAAGAACTGGGTCAGTGTGTCTACGCTGCATGTCATCTTGCTTCAAAGCAGCTTCTGCACAACGTCGTAGGTGCCAACAATGAATGGCCTGTAGAAAAACCACGCAAGTTACAGGAAACCAGGGGGGCTGAAATGAAGGCGTGTGTGTACGAAGGACCCTAAGTCAGTCTGAGGAAGAGGTGATTGACAGACCCCTACCTGTCTCTCCGTCCTAGCCCCTGCCCGTCTCCACAGAAATCCTGTCCCCACATGGTCACTGTCGACCTCTGAGCATCTAGCCGTCTCTCTAAGACATCTTGGCTGGCCGGAGATTGGGCCAAGGGGACATCTGAAGCCCACGTCGGGGCCATTCTTGGCAGAGTTGGGAGGGGCCGAGCTTGAAAATGGGAGGGAGGAACCAGCCCAGAAAAACCTGAGGAGTCACAAAAGTAAAGATTGTCAGTTTCTGGGAGAAGGAGGGGGAGGGGAAGAGGAAGGGGAGAGTGAGAGGATCCTGGTCTCCTTGACTAGCCTCACTGACCTGATGGTGGTAACATCTCCCTGTTACACGAATCCTCTAGATCTTGTTTCCAGTCACCTATGTTTCCCTGGACAATAGGAGAAACAAGGATACTCCAATTCAATTTTCAGGCCACCTTCCAAAGAGAAAACCCTACAATAATAAAGTCATAATCCTTAAGTTACTGGCAGGTCTATCGGGCTGTAAGCTTCTCTTTTCCTACTTCCCTAAGAAGGCAGACCATAACCAAACCACTGGCTTGTCCCAACCATGCTCCTGATAGGATGAACCAGGCAACGACCTTAAGGTAAGTTTACGGAGATGAGACTTCCTTCTACTTACAGGATTCTGGGTGGTGCCTTTACCTTCCTCCTTATATGTCTACGATCCCTGAAGCTCAGGACTCTCTGTACACAGTATAGGGAGCCCACTCTCCACGGTCCTCGCCATGGAATGGCAGGGCTGCTGGGAAGCCCTTCTAGGCACCATCGAGCCATGATTTCTGGGTCATTTCCTATTAAAGGGTTAGCCCAGGGCCTGGCCCCAGAAGAATGAGGCCACATGTGGGGTTAAGCGGCTTCCCAGGATCCCTGGGGGATCCGCGCAGCCTGGAGCCCGTTGCTGGGAAGCCAGCTTCCTGTCAACTCATCTGTGCCTCTGCAACGGGCCTCAGTTGCTCTCTACGCTCTCGGCTTCCATTCCCGATGCACCTCTCTTCGGAGACCTACAGCATCTTCTTTCCCCCACTTCCATCAGAATTTAAGTATTCTTTTCACTCGACCCCCGAGATTCCTACCCGCTTCTCTTCCTAGTCCTAGTCTGCGTCTTTTTCGATGGAATTATCTTGGTTGCTCCCTGTCCCGTCTCCCCCTCTCCTCTCCCGCGCACACCCCTGGCTCATCCCCGTCAGGACCCTGAACTCTAAAGCTGTCTCGACCTCCTCATCTGTCCTTTGACCCGGCTCCTGCACCCCTCTTGCCCTGTGGACCCCCCTCCGCCCCCTGCACCCCCAGCACCCCCTCTCAGACTCTTTCCGCCCCCAACTGACTCTCCCCGAACGCCCCTTACCCAGCGCGAGATCCGCCCTCTAGCCACGCCCCTTACACCTAGCTCCGGGTCTAGACGCCACACCCAGACCACGCATGCGCGAGGCCGGTGGGTTGGCGGGCTGCTCTACAGCACCATTTTCCCCCTGCCGGAAATAGGAAGAAGAAAGGGGCTCTCAGGGACTCTGAGGCCCAAGACTTTCTCCGCGCCCTGACGGCCCCTCCCCTCCCCGGGAACCCGGGAAAACATGCCGGCCAATCAGAAGTGACGGAGGGCGGGAGATGGGAAACTCCTCCCCACGCATTGACCAGTAGAGCAGAGGGGTGGAACCCAGATGGCCAATCAGAAGCAGTCTGTGGGGGCGGGCTCGCGGGCGCGAAGTCGGACCGGGAATTCCGAAGGAGGAGTCTGCGCGGCGCGCGCGCGCGCCCAAGCCGCGCCCTCGGGGCGGCTTCCTTGGCTGTCAAACCTCGGCGGGATCGCGGAGCGCAGGGTCCGGAGTCCCTTCCTCAGTTTATCCCGCGAGCAAAAAAGGAAAGGGTGAGATCCACTTTGTTACAGAGTTGGGGACCCGTCTGCATCGCCCTTTGTGGGTGACAGCGGATTCATTTTTCTTAGGGGAACTGACCCGAAGAGCGGGGGAGGATGGAAGGGGTGCTCTACTTGAATTAGGAAATTTGACCATAAACTCCCTGACTCCAGGTTACACTTAGGGCGAAGGCTCGTGTCGCACGCACGTTTGTGTAGCAGGACCCCTTCACCCCCTCTGCATGTTACCAGCTGCGGTTTAAACTAGCTTTGCCTTGCACAGATTGTCAAAGGCTCCCGGATGTTGAGCGGCCTGAGGATTCGGCTTTACTGAGGTGCAGCAAGACGTCTTCCTGGTTTTGCATCGCATCTGGACTTTCCTGGAGTTGCTTTTCAGACCCCATCTTGACAGCCTCTGCCGTGGTGCATATCCAGGCCTCTGGCGCTCTGAATCTGCACAAGCTGGCATTGCGCACAATACTTAGCTGTTGACATTGGAGAGAACTGAAGCCCGCCCACGGTGCATGATCCAGGAGCAGGAGAGGGCATGGACTGCTGAGGTGGGCGAAGTGGTGCACAGGGGGCACCCCCCATGCTGCCCTGTTTCCAGCTGCTGCGTATAGGGGGCGGCAGGGGCGGTGACCTCTACACCTTCCACCCCCCATCCAAGTCTGGCTGCACCTATCGGTTGGGCTGCAGGGCAGACCTGTGTGATGTGGCCCTGCGGCCCCAGCAGGAGCCCGGCCTCATCTCTGGGGTCCATGCAGAGCTGCATGCTGAACTCCAAGGGGATGACTGGAGGGTCAGCCTGGAGGATCACAGCAGCCAAGGTAAGCAGGGAGCAGACAGCCCCAGGCAGGAGGCATGAGGAAGGGGAGCCTCCGACCCTGCTACCTGCCTCCCAGAGTCCGGGTAGTCGCTGGTAAGCAGTCATGGTCCTGTCTTGTCTGCTCATGCTTCTGCCAGCTCTTCGCAGGACTAAACCTGCTTGTCTGGTTTAGCTTACCCGGGACCTAAGAGGGATGTGCTGGCTGTCCTCAGATTTGACTGTTTCGTGTTTGCTGGAGCACCTTGTTCCCATTCAGGCACTTATGAGTGTTCTAGTGACCTAGGCATTCTGTCCCAACCAAAGGTGGCCCACAGAGGCTGGGGTTTACTTCCATAGTCCATCTTCAGATCTTAGCTTCCTAGGTTAAACACAAGGTTTGGAGAAGCCTGATCTGAGGTGTGGGGTCATTGGCCCCCAACAGGCAACAGTGAGTGCTTGTCCTTTATAGGCTAGGCCCTACTCTGTGTTCCATGTAGATGGATACCGTTTGCAGCCAAGGAGAATGAGACACAGAGGCTAAGAATGACAGCAAGAGACAAGTATGGTGGCGTACTCTTGTGATCTCAGCACTTCAGAGCTGAGGCAGGAGGACCCTGAGTTCTGGGACTCTATCTTTGGAAGAAAAAGAAATAAGCCGTTTATGGGTTAGATGTGTTTAAGCAAGAACTAAGCCCAGAAAAGAAGCCTCCCATTGTCGCTGAGAAAAATAAGCTTGTTCCTAGCCAACAAAGCTTGCACGTGGGGTTTTGAGTTTAATGTTCCCCTGAAAATTGAAAGGCGAGATCTTGGTACTTCTGACTAGAAGTCTGTTCCTGTTCTTGTCATTTGTCTTGTGTCTGTCTCACCATTCAACAGGGACTTTGGTCAATAATGTCCGACTCCCAAGAGGCCACAGACTGGAGTTGAGTGATGGTGACCTTCTGACCTTTGGCCCCCAAGGGCAAGCAGGAACCAGCTCCTCGGAGTTCTACTTCATGTTCCAACAAGTCCGGGTCAAACCTCAGGACTTTGCAGCCATAACCGTTCCGCGGTCTAAGGGAGACGCCGGGGGTGGTTTCCAGCCTATGCTGCCCCCGCAAGGGGCACCTCAGAGGCCGCTCAGCACCCTCTCCTCTGCCCCCAAGGCCACACTGATTCTCAATTCCATCGGCAGCCTCAGTAAGCTCCAGCCCCAGCCTCTCACCTTCTCCCGTGGTGGGGGCAGGCCACAGGGCCTGGCAGTTCCCACTCAGCCTGGGGAAGCGGGAGCTCCGCCCGTTCCACCCACAAGAAACCGGAGGAAATCAGCTCATAGAGTGTTGGCTGAACTAGATGATGAGAGCGAGGTGTCCCCTGGCCCCTTATCAGTCCTGATGGAGCCCAGGAAGAAGCTCCGTGTGGAGAAAGCCGCTCTGATATCCAGTGGGTAAGTGGGGTCTCCAGCGTTGACCTGTTAGCACCTCGAATTCTAGACTCTTAGCATCCTGGGAGATCTTAGAAGACAGGAAGAGGGGTTCACAGATAGAGCATATACAGTGTTAGCTGTCACCCGTAAATGCATAAGCCACTATGTGGGGGGACTGGGGGAACAGTGGTTAGGGCTAGACTATAAAAAGCAATCTGGGGGCTGGAGAACATTGAGATGTCTCACTGGAAGAGCCTAGCACACACCCGACTTGCCCAGGGCTGGAGTTCCAGCAGTATACATAAACTGTACTGACACTTGTCTCAAAACTAGAGAGCAGGTAGGTCACTTCAAGGCTGCTTTGTTTTGCCTGCATGATTGTGTACCACTTGCATGCAATACTGGCAGAAGCCAGGAGAGGGCACTGGGCTCTCTGGAACTGGAGGGATGGTTGGTAGCCACTATGTAGATATGGGGGTTCAAACCCAGATCTTCTCTGGAAGAGATACTCAATTCTTTTTATGCAAGGTCTCACTGTGTAGTCCAGGCTAGCCTCAAATTCCCCATGCAAATAGGATAGAGCTTCAGATTGGAAGCTGTGATAGACGGAAGGTGTCAACAGCTCACATGAAAGGCAAGCATCCTGTGTGCTATGCACATGCTCTACTTAACACCCCTAACCTCCAAGTTCCTGCGTCCCAGTCCTTTAGCCTCCCGTTCTGGCTAGGTGTCTGTTACCCACAGAGGGTTTCTCAGGAACATCCCTTAGGGGTAGGGAGCCCTGTCCAGCCTCTGCCTGCTAGAAGAGAATATGGCCTACATTAGCTGTAGCATCCAGGATGTCGTATTGTCATCTTGGCCGTGCAGTCAGGACACAGATGTGGCGCTCTTTCAGCTCAAGGTTAGACAGCGTAAGAATGGATTCTGTGGGCTGGTGAGATGGCTCAGCAGTTACTAAGGACACTCACTGGCCAGACCCCAGTGGTCCTGAGTTCAATTCCCAGCAACCAATGGTGACTCATGACCATCTATCTCTCAAAGGGATCTGATGTCCACTTCCGACCTGCAGGTGCATATGCAGGCAGAGCACTCGAACATAGGAAAAATGGCTCATAAGAGCAGTGCAATCCTGTGTGTGTGTGAGTGCAAAGATCCATTCAAAAGTAACATGGACTTTGAGAAATGTCTTTCTCCAAAGGGAATGAACCACGAGAAAAGGTCCACTGCTGTACACTGACACGAGGCTGGAGGACGACTGCGGCTGAAGTGACAGAAAAGATGGTTTCCTGCCAGAGACGTCGCAGCCTCCAAGTTACCAGTGAGCTGCGGTCCCAGTAACAAGGAATAAAGCCTTCTTTCCATGGATGCCAGGATATCCGCAGTTAGATCACCAGTCACAGAAACCATCCCTAGGAGGTGTAAGAGGGAACGCTAAATGTCTTTTTACTTTGCTGAAGCCAGCATACTAGGCAAGTACTCTGCCAATGAGCAACGCCCTGACCCTGCTGACGTTCCTGAATGGCATCAGCTCAAGCACCCCAAGGACCCAGGGCACAGCCCCAAGGCTTCCTCATGCCGGGACTAGCTAGTACTACCACCAGCTGAGTCTCTGTGACTAGCTTTTCAGAGCTTTGCCTTTATTTCCAAATAAAGAATAAACTGCTTCACCTACTTGGGGGTCTAAGTCTGCTTTTCAAAGGATGGGAAGACTAGATTTGGTAAGGTCTGGAGACTGAATTCTCCACAGCACAGGGACTTGTGGAAACCAAGTGAACTTTGGTGTCAAGAAAGCATGGAGTTGGGCATGAGAGGACCCCATGAGTGAAGGCACTTGTTATCAAGCCTATGGACCTGGATTTGACCCACATCATAGAAAGAACCAACTTTTACAAGTTTTCCTTAGATTGTGACATATTTACTGTGTCCAGGCCAGCTTGATCTACATGAGATGCTATCTCAGAAGGGGGGAGAGGACAGAGTTCTGGTGGGGTTGACATGCAGCAAAAAAATGCTTCAAGACTTTGGCTTTGAGCCAGGCATGGTGGCGCACGCCTGTAATCCCAGCACTTGAGAGGCAGAGGCAGGCGGATTTCTGAGTTCGAGGCCAGCCTGGTCTACAGAGTGAGTTCCAGGACAGCCAGGACTACACAGAGAAACCCTGTCTATGAAAAACCAAAAAAAAAAAAAACCAAAAAAAAAAAAAAAAAAGAGAGAGACTTGGTTTTAGGGGCTGGAGTGATGGCTCAGCAGTTCAGAACACCGACTGCTCTGCCAGAAGTCCTAAGTTCAATTCCCATCAATTACATGGTGGCTCACAACCATATGTAATGGGATCTGATGCCCACTTATGGTATATCTGAAGACAGCTACAAGCCAGGAGTGGTGGCGCACGCCTGTAATCCCAGCACTTGGGAGGTAGAGGCAGGGGAATTTCTGAGTTTGAGGCCAGCCTGGTCTACAGATTGAGTTTCAGGACAGCCAGGGCTACACAGAGAAACCCTGTCTCGAAAAACCAAAACCAAAAAAAGAAAAGACAGCTACAGTGTACTCATATATTAAATAAATATTAAAATGAATGTGAGAGATGGTTCAGCAATTAAGAGCAATTACTACCTGGGCTGTGGTGGTACATGACCTTAATCCCAGCACTTGGAAGGCAGGGATAGGCTGCATCTGAATTCAAGGCCAGCCTGGCCTACAGACTTCAAGGATAGCCAGGTTTACACAGAGAAATGTCTCAAAACAAACAAACAATGGCTATTCTTACAGAGGACCCAGGCTTGGTTCCCAGAACCCATAAGGCTGCTCTTAAGCTCCTATAAATCCAGTTCCAGGAGATCTAATGTCTTTGAACTATCCTGGCATTACAGACATGTATACAGACACTCCCCATCCCCACCCCCCAAAAAAAGGTGGCCACCAGTCAGAATAGAAGCATAACAGTTTAGCCTGGAGTGGTGGCGCAGGCCTTTAATCTCAGCACTGGGGAGGCAGAGGCAGGCTGATCTGAGGCCAGACTGGTCAGCCAGGGCTACACAGAACTCATCTTGACGAAAGAAAAGGGGGGGAGGGGGTTCCCTAAAGACTTGGTTTTCAGGGCTGGAGAAATGGATGGCTCAGCGCTGGTTAAGAATGCTGACTGTTGGCTGGGCGGTGGTGGCGCATGCCTGTAATCCCAGTAGTCTGGGAAGCAGAGGCAGGCGGATTTCTTAGTTCGAGACCAGCCTGGTCTACAGAGAGTGAGATCCAGACAGCCAGGGCTACACAGAGAAACCCTGTCTCGAAAAACAAAAACAAAAAAAAAGAAAAGAAAAGAAAAAAGAAAAAAAAAGAAAAAAAGAATGCTGACTGTTTTCCCAGAGGACCTGAGTTCAATTCTCAGCAACCACATGGTGGCTCACAACCATCTGTAATGGGATCCGATGCCCTCTTCTGGTGTATCTAGAAGACAGCTACAGTTCACCCATATACAATAGGTAAATAATAAACAAATGACTTGGTTTTCTTAGTATAAGCACACTAGAACTTCCAGAGTGACAAGAGACAGAAGGCAGCTGCTGGACAACGGCTATGAGGTGACACCCATCACTTAGCAGAGACTTAAAGCTTCTAGGATGGCAAGTATGTATGTAATGCCTTCCTCTATAGGCTGGGTTCCAACCCCAACTATCCCCTGGGCATTTTGTAACGTCCCAATAGTTTCAATGGCGCCTGTTTTGAAGATCACCTGGGTCTGAGAATCCATTACCGGCTTTCTCCAACCGCAGGCTCTCTAGGAACTGAAGGAAAACAAAATTCCGCTATCGACTGTGTGTCCCAGTCTTTATTTAAGAATAAAGGCAGGCTAGGCTCCCAATCAACAGCATCACGGAACTATTTCTCCCACCCACCCCCACCCCGGTCGTGCTTTAATCCCTTCCTCGGTAAAGAATTTAACCCCAAAGCTCCAGGCTCTTTGTCTACCTCCCTTCCCTGCCCTGGCTCACGTCACCCCAGGGAGGGCTGGTGCCTCAGTTTGAGTGCGTGGGAGAGCCCAGAGCAGTGAGGGGAACAGAGGGGAAGGCCTCACCCTCAGGAAATGGGACCGAGTAGAGTGTCGTGAAATGGGGGCTCCCATAGCCTGGGGCACCAAAGTGGGGACCTGGGGGCAGAGGAAAGGATACAGCCCCCCCTGGGAAAGGCGTCCCTGTAGCCTCACACTCCTCCCGTTGGGAATACTCAATGCTTGATCTTTTGCCCTTCTGGCGCCGGTTACAGAACCATACTCGAACCACCTAGGATGGGCAGAGATGGACGTCAGCAAATAAGCTCAGGGATGCAGCAGTCAGCGGGGGTGGGGTGTGTCGGGAACAGGGAGACACCCAGGTTCCATGGGGAAGGATCCATCCGGGTACCGTGGGGCAGGATCTTGGCACTCACATCCTTCTCCAGACCAAGCTGCTTGGCGATGGTAGTGATCTGCTGCAGGGAGGGCTTCGGGCACTTCAGAAACATGCTCTCCAAGTTCCACCTCACGCGGTTCTCAATGCTCGTGCGCTTTCTCTTCCGGGCCTGCACCAGGGTCTCCGATTTGCAGATCTGGGCGGGGGAGATGGGGTGACAAGAGCAAGTTTAGGATTTGGCTGAGGAACAGCCCCACGCTGGGATGGAACTGGAGAACAAACCGCAGAGGGGGCGTTGACTGGATGTGGCCCCAGAGCCAGGGGCCACAGTAAGAAAGGGGTGGGGCAGACCTAGGTCTGAGCATTTCCCAGCATTAGATGGCGTTCGGGGGGAGGGACCACAACTCCATGTTCTGTCAGGCAGGGGGGGAGGGGGGGATGAAGGAGAGAACCTGATTAGCAATTGCTAAGTAAGGCCTTGGATTCCAATTCTCAGCACTTAGAATAAAGAAAAAGCCAAGACACAGAGCTGCTAATGGATGCTAACTCCAGTCGGAGAGGGAAGAGTCTCAAGCCAGAAGGGGAAGCAGCAGGCGGGACTGTGCCTGGCAGATCCTGCACACACCCCTCACCTCCTGAAGGTTCTCATTGTTGTCGGCCTCCTCCACCCACTTCTCCAGCAGGGGCCGCAGCTTACACATGTTCTTCAGGCTGAGCTGCAGAGCCTCAAAGCGGCAGATGGTTGTCTGGCTGAACACCTTTCCTGAGAGGCGGGCCAAACAGGGAGAGAGTGAGGGGGCAGGCGGCACCCCGGAGCCCAAGCCCCCACCTGTTACAGTTCAAGTCACAAGTGTCTAATCCTCTCTCCCTCACCTGTGGAGGAGAGGCAGCTCGTAAAACGCCCCACCCCCTTGCGCCTACACTTAGAGGTGTGGGGTCAGAACACGCTGAGGGAGACCCACCAAAGAGAAAGCCCAGGGTGAGCCCCACATCGGCCTGGGTGTACCCCAAGGTGATCCTCTTCTGTTTCAGCAGCTTGGCGAACTGTTCTAGCTCCTTCTGCAGGGTTTTCATGTCCTGCGACTGTAGTGAGAAAAGCAGACTGTGAGAGCCCCACCCGCTATGGGCCGCTGGGACCCCCTAGGGTCTCATGAAAGGATCTCAGCCTCCCAGGCTGCCCAGTATATAAATGGTCACAGTAGATAATGTCACTCTATCCCTAAGTGACTCGGACGGCTCTTTTCCTCAGAACCTGGCCGTCTACACAACCACACTACCCAGAGTTCCATGCATCCGAACACCTGTGCAGTATCCCAGCAAGTTCCTATCTGCTCACAGATGACTCAAAACGGCCCCAAGGATGACAAAATGTACTCCAGTGTGAAGAAGCTTTAAGGCTGTGGAAATGACCAGACACAGTAGAACGGGCGTGTGATCCCTGTACTCAAGAAACGGAGACAGGAGAATAGTCTAGCTCAAAAAACGGGAACTAGCCGGGTGGTGGTGGCGCACGCTTGTAATCCCAGCACTTGGGAGGCAGAGGCAGGCAGATTTCTGAGTTCGAGGCCAGCCTGGTCTACAGAGTGAGTTCCAGGACAGCCAGGGCTACACAGAGAAACCCTGTTTCAAAAAAAAAACGAAAACCGGGAACTAGTGAAATAAAGAGCACCGGGTCCATTGATTCTAAACTCAACACCCTCCTGAGTTTGCTTTGAAAGTCCCAAAGTTGGCCTAGCAAGTAAAGGTCCAGGACTGAGCTCTGTCTGAGGTGCTCCACAAAGGCTTGCCAGGCCGGGGGACAGACAGGAGGCGCAGCCAGCGAGGCTCACCTCAATGCAATGTCAATGGAAAAGGATTCTCTCGGCTTCAAACAGACTTTCATCTCCAACTGCTTCTCAAAAGACCAAGACTTGTAATCGCCCTCAGCTGTGTCTTAGGCTTTCCTAAATCCTATTTGGGGGATTTGGGATTAGCTTAACTAAGGTTCAAGTCCCTTGCTTCATTAAGGCCATTTAAGACTACTAATGCCTTCCTAGGGGACTGCCGGTGGCTAAAAGGATGTGAGATAAAGCAGAAACTGGCATTTAGGGGGGAGACTCCCGGCGGGCATCTGTATCCTCTCGCACCTTGCTCCTAGCGGCTAATTGCTTACACTTGATTCAGAGTGCAGGCCGTAGGCCATCGGACGCTCGGCAAAGCCCGTGCACGCGCAGGATGATCTAGAGATGTCGGGGAGATAAACTTCTCCCTCCCAAGGGTGTCGGCTTCTTGTTTACAAGGAAAGGAAGTAAGGCCGAAATCGATCAGCTCTGCACCACCAGCACTCTACGAGGGTCCGCCTGTGAGCTACCACCACGCACGGGGGCTGAGGCAAAAATACAGGGCAGACAGGCCGTCAACTTGACTGGAGGTGAGCCTGACTCTACACACTGCCCAAACGGGAGCTCCTATCAGCAGCCAGTCACACCCAACCTTTGCAACAGTAACTCCAGGATAAGCACCATTTTTAGCCCTGAGTCATGCCTAACCCTAAGGCCATTTTCCTGGGTCGGACGAGGATCCCAGTCCCCATTTCCCCAATATGATTGGAGGAAAAAAATCGCTGAATTTCACCCAACACTGGTGTACAGACAATAGTGCCATGAAGCAAATGGGGGAGACACATGCCAGGCCTAGGTGACCCACATGACAAGGGCCAGGCTGGAACAATGCAGGCCGGTTTCTGATTCTCGCAATTCTGGCTTCTAGTTCAAACCCTGTCTTGTTTCTCGGGAGGCCCGGCGGCCACCATAACCTTCGGCAGGGCGGCGATCCTGCACGTTCCCAGTTCCCTTCCCTGCGGCCTCAGCCAGCCCAGCCGCGTCCCTTCTCACTCACCTCCTCGGGACTTGGTTCCTCCTTCTCCAACTTCACGGCACTGGGGCGGGCAGGACAGGGCCCGGAGGAGGCTCCCTCCGGGGTGCCCTCCACTCGTGCTCCTGCCTGGCCCTCGGGCTGCAAAGTCTCCACGCCAACTTGGGGGACTAGGCCCAGTCCAACCTGAGGTCCACAGTATGCCATCCCTCCACAGAACTCATACGCCGGGGGACACGGGGCGATCCCCAATACCTCTGAGCCTGGTCCGATTCCAGGCCCACCTGGAGGCCCTTGGAAGCTTAGCCAGGTTCGAGGGTCCACCCAGCCCGGCTCCAGCCCCGCTGACCCGTCACCCCCACCTGGTGGGGGTGAGAAGGCGAAATCTGAAGCCAGGTGTCCAGCCATGGGGAAGGTGGGCACCCCGAGCCGGGGGCCTGGTGGAAGGATGGCTCACCTAGGGACTGTATCACCTCTCTCCCTCCCCAATCCCACCCTCTAGCCTTGACCTCTGGCCCCGCC
This sequence comes from Apodemus agrarius, assembly GCA_964023405.1. Classification (NCBI taxonomy): domain Eukaryota; kingdom Metazoa; phylum Chordata; class Mammalia; order Rodentia; family Muridae; genus Apodemus; species Apodemus agrarius. The sequence goes on from OZ030025.1 coordinate 2,504,829, forward strand.
CCCTGAGTGGGTGGAGGAGTAGAGCATTGGGGGTGGGAGAAACTGAGGCGAACGGTTATTTGCCTGTGTGAGGAAGACCCAGGTTGGGGTCGTCTGGACTATTTGCTTGTGTCTGGAAGTCGCAGGTTGGGGACGTCTGGACGGGGCAACCCTTAGGACAGGACCCCAGGGCCTTCATTTTCTACCCTCAAGGTCCTCTCACCCCTGCCTTGGGCTCCCGACACCTTAGAGCCGACTCTGTCCCTTCCACTCTCTGCATTCCTCAAGAATCAGGTGCCTGGATCTCCCATCGCACCCAAAGTTTCTAGGCACTGGCCCCTGTCTGCCTCTGGCTACAGACCACCCAGCCGGCCTCGAAAGAGCCTAAAACATCTACTGAAAGTTCATGTGCCAACTATCTCTGGGACCCACCCAGTTAGACGTCTAGGTCAGTATTTCAACCCAGTATTTCAACCTATGTGCAGGGCCAGGACAAGACAGCCACTACACCCTGAGTCCTCCAGACTTCAGGGGCTCTACACCATGGGACCCCGAGCCCCAACAGATTTGTCCCCAGAGATCCCAGAGAAGTGCTGGCTCTGCAATTTCAAAGTGCATTTGTCCAGCCTATGTTGTCTAGGTTTGCGGATGTCAAGCCAATCAGGCACAACCCCCCAACTCTCCCAAAAGATCCACACTCAGGCCCAGGTTCCGTCCCCTCACAGTTAAGCAAGGCCTAGGCCTCTCTTTCCTCAAGATTCTCAGTTCTCCCTCCCCCACCTCCCCATCCCAGGCCTCCAGCCTAGTTCCTGGGTGGAGAAACCCTACGGGTGGGAGTTGGGTAGAGAGAAAAAATATCTGACTTCAGGTTCAAAGGAGCCTGGGAGGGACTGGGGGAAGGGGGCAGGACAATGGCCTTGGCTGGACAATCCTGGTCCCCAGAGGGGGCAGCTCTAACCCTAAACAAGTACTCAACCCTTGAATGGGCCTGGATGGCTCCCCTGGGGACAACTTCCTGCTCCCCAACCCCCTCCGGAGCCCCAATCCCCTCACACAAGATTTCTCTCCACCTCTCCTCAAAGACTGAGGCTGAGACCGAGGTACCCTGCTTCCCAGGACTCCGGTGTTCATCCTTGTCACCCACCCCTCCCCCAGTCCTCCACCGGCGGAAAGACTCGGAGGAGACGGGATTAGGGAGGGGGTGCAGGAAACCTACTCTAAACTTTCCTAGAGTAGTTTTCTGGGGCCAGACTGAGGATCCTCCATTGCTGGCCTGGTGCTCAAGTTATCTTTGCAAGAGAATAGCCCTCGGAGTGCCCGTCTGCAAGGGACGGTGTTTGTCTGTCTGCTCCTCTGACACAGTGCCCTAAATGAAGGCCCCAGGGTGAATGAATCACACATCCTCAAAAAGCCCAGAGCACCCCACAGTGTACACAAGAGTTCTGAGCCCGGGCCCAGCCCGCCTGAGCCATTGGCTAGGGTCAGTGGCTCTAGGTGCCCTGGGGAGGGGGGGGGTGTCTCCTGATGGTGATCTTCCATCACTTAGAGATGGAACCTTACTCTATAAACCAAGCTGCCTTTGAACTCCTGACAACTCTCCTGCCTCAAAAGCTGGGAAGCCTCTCAAAAGCTGGGAAGACAGGGATTACAGCTTGCGTATTCATCGACCTCACCAAATTGACCATGAGACTTTAAAAACACTGCATTTTATTTTAAATGTGTGTATGTACCTACACGCAGCTCACGTGTGGGGGTCCCCTCCGTCCTCCACGTAGGTCCAAGTCATCCTGCCTGGTGGCTGAGCCATCCCTGTCCCTCTCCGAGAATCTTCCCTTTTCTCCCCTCCACGTCACGCTCGCCTCCCAATTTCTACACATGCTTTGTGGACCGTTCCATGGGTTAGTGGGAAGGGCAAAAGGCAGTGAAGCTGGAGCAGCCAAGTTCACAAGGCTGACTTCCCCACAGGCAGATTACAGGAAGGCAAGGACAAGAGGGACCCCTCCCCAACCATCTTCTCTGCCCCCAGGACAGAGCTATCACACATCTTTGTCATGCATCTGCTGTCTGCCCCGAGCACTCAGCCTCCGGAGGGGGAGGGGGAGGGGCAGGGACCGGCTACAACCCCCCACACCCAGTTCCTCCACAGGCCAGCCTCTAAGGCCTAGAGAGCACTCTCCACCACCGTCCAAGTGTGCCTGCTACCCTGCGGCCCGTCGACTCACACCAACCTTGTTTTATGGATTGTAATTGCTCTGTTGGTGACTCACAGGCCAGGACAAGAGACATATTCTGAGTTCTTTGCTGCCTAGTGACTGGCGTCTGAGCCAGGTTGGCTCTAAGCATACCTGGAGTCTAATGCAGACCTTAATAGCAACTTTGTCTAAAGTTACAAGTCTTCTTAGAACTAGCTTGAAACTGAGACAGGCCCTAGCTGGGTCCCATGCAGTCAGCCCCGTGGCCCTGGAGATGGGAAGGCAGGCCTGTTGGCTGATCTGACCCAGCTTCTTGCCTCCTGGGCCTTAGAGAATCATTGTACTAACGTTTGGTTTTCGATGTTTTTTGTTTTTGATTCAAGGGCTCCCTACGTGGCCTTAGATAGCTTGGAACTCACTGTGTCAAAGTAGGCTGGCCTTGAACTCACAGAGATCCACCAGCCTTGCCTCCCGAGTGCTGGGATTAAAAGTGTGTGCCAC